>MJUU01047872.1:44535-62370 GCA_002080025.1 Modiolus philippinarum | reverse complement strand
TAACATAAGGCCACCCTTTTATATTAACTTGGATAAAAAAATGTCAAAAAGGATTCCGTAATCCAAGTTCAAATAAAATGGTGGCCTTATGTTACATAAGTATCTCCTATATTTTGTCCTTGACCCAAAGGGTCGTATGAGCTTTTGCCACCATGAAGTATCCGTCGTCCGTTAACTTTTCACATTTCAATCCTCTCCTGAGAAATCAACAGGCAAAATAAGTACATGTACCAAACTTGGCAGGGATGTTCTTATGTGGTCCCCTTTTCAGAATTGTATCCGATGAATCCGCCGTCCAACCAAAATGGCCGCCATGGCTTGAAATAGAAAATTCTGCCAAAAAATCGTTAAAAATCCTCTCCCCTAAAATTCCATAGCTAATTTAGACTAAACTTTCTTGGAATGATCCTTAGGCAGTCATCTTTCAAGATTGAATTTTATATAGGACCCTAGGGGGAAAACAATGAAAAATCTCGTCTGAAACTACTGAGGCCAATTGGAGCCAAACTTTGATGGAATGATCCTTAGATGTCCACCTTTCAGAATTCTATCCGTTGGACCCGAGGTCCATCCAATATGGCCGCCATCAGCGGACATAGTTTTTATATAGGACCTTAAGAGAAACACAATGTCAAAACTATTTGGCCAATTTAGATCAAACTTTGATTGAATTTTAATTGGATGGTCTACTTTTAGAATTATATTCGTTGGACCAGATGGCCTCCATCAGCAGATATAATAATCTGTTATATCAAATTAGAAATCAGTTATATCAAATTGATAATCTGTTTAATCAAACTATAATAATTTGTTATATCAAATCAATAATTTGTTTAATCAAATTAATAATTTGTTTAATCAAATTAATAATTTGTTTAATCAAATTAATAATTTGTTTAACCAAATTAATAATCTGTTATATCAAATTAATAATCTGTTATATCAAATTAATAATTTGTCTAATCAAATTAATAATAATCTGTTATATCAAATTAGTAATCTGTTACATCAAATTAATTATCTGTTAAATCAAACTATAAAAAGTAAATTGTACGGCCCTAAAAGGCTTCCGTAGCTTCCGTAGTTTTTTTTGTTTTGTTTTTTTTTGTTTTTTTTTTNTTTGCAAATAACTCAAACACAGTTACATATATCCAGTATTTGACTGAAGAAAGATAATCAGCATTGCAAGATCGACCTATCCTGCGGTTTTGAAGACACTCCTAAAACCTGTATTGGAGTTAATCGTTCTTTTCCATAAGATTGGAACTAAACTTGGTCATAATAGCCCTTAGACTGTCATAAGTCAAAAACGTTGCCTTTAATCCAAGACGGTGGCCAATAGATAACAATTTTTTCACATTGTACCGTAAAGAAAACACATTAAATGATCCTCTACTCTGAAACTAGTGGGCCAGTAAGAGGGTTTCAAGTCTGCGCTCTATTCAAGATTGCCGCCAGCGCGGAACATCATTTTAACATTGGACCTCTGGAGAAACACATTCTAAGATTTCCTCTGAAAATGCTACTCCAATTAAAACTAAACTTGGCCACATTAGTCTTTAGGGGTACCCTGCAAAAATGTGTATTTTTTACAGGTTGGCGCTTTATTCAAGATGAACATTGTTTAATTTTGGACTCTATGGGAAAACACTTTCCAAAATCTCCTTTTAAACTACTGGGCCAATTGGAACCAAACCTGACTATAATCGTCCTAAAATGGTCCCCTGCTAAAGTAAAACTTTTTCAGGTCCGCGCTCTATCCAAGACAGAGCCAGCGGTGAAGATAGTTTTACCATTGTACCATATGGGAAAACCACCCGTCCGGCGAAAACATTTTCTTTTTTCGAATGATCTTCTCCTCTGAAACTGCTATGCCGGTTGGAACCAAACTTAGCCACAATTATCTTCAGGTGGTCCCCTGAAAAAAAAAGTTGTTTTTACAGGTCAGTGCTATAACCAAGATGTCCGCCAGCGGGGAAAATAGTTTTAACATTAGACCGTTTTGGAAAGCACATTAAAAGATTAATAGTCGCTAAGTGATCCGCTGCAAAAAGGGTGTTTTTTTTTCAAAGATCTCCCCTTAAATTGCCGGGCCAATTGCAACCAAACCTATCCAGAATAGACCTCATGCGATTCCCTGTTAAAAGCTTGTTTTTTTTTTTGTTTTTTTTTTGTTCATGTCCTCGCTCTATCCAAGATTGCCGCCAGCACGAAAGATAGTTTTAACATTGGACCATAAAGGGAAACACATTCAAAGATATTCTCCTCTGAAACTGTTTAGCCAACTGGAACCAAAATTGCCACAGTAGTCTTAAGTGTGGTCCCTGAAAAAAAAGAAGAGTTTTTCGGGTTAGCGCTATATCCAAGATGGACGCCAGTGGTGAACAGTTAATCAATGGACCCAATCGGAAAACCATCCAAATATTTCATCTGAAACTATTGGGCCAATTAGGAATAAACATGGCTAAAATAGTCTTATGATGATCATCTGCTAAAATGGTTTTTTATAGGTCCTTGATATCAAAGATAGCCGCTGATGGGAATATAGTTTTTCCATTGGACCATATGGGATGGCCATCCACCAAGCGTTAGATCTTCTCCTCTTAAACTGCTAAGCCAGTTGGAAAATTACTTGGCCACAACTGTCTTTAGGTGGTCCCCTGTATGTGTTTTTCTGGTCATTGCTATATCCAAGAAGGTCGCCAGTGGGGAACATAGTTTTAAGATTGGACCCCATTGGTAACACATTCAAACATCAACTACTCTGTAACTGTTTAGCCTATAGGAATCAAGCATGGTCTCTCATATTCCTTAGGAGGTACCTCGCAAAAAAAATTATTTTCTTTTCAAATTTGCGCCATATCAAAATTGGAAGACAGCGTCAAAGATCTTCCCCTCTCAAACTTTTGAGCCAATTGTTACCAAACTGGGCCAGAATAATCTTTAGGTGGTCCCCAGCAAAAAGGTGTTTGTCAGGTTCGATGATATATCCAAGATGGACCACCAGAGGTGAACATAGTCTAAAATTTGACCCTATGGGAAAACACATTCAAAGATTTTTTTTTCTGAAACTGCTAAGCCACTTGGAACCAGACTTATCCATAATGCATGGTCCTTAGAAGGTACCACAAAAAAGGAAATCAAACTTGGACTATTTTGAAAAACACTCAGTGGTTTTGTCCCCTTAGACCACTAAGGCAAAGTGGAACCATGGTTAAATTTAGATTCTCTAACTAAGACTGTCTATGTTAGCTAGGGTTCAGGTTTTCCCCTGAAATACACAATAATATATATGATGACCCTATAAAGTCCCGTTCGTGGACGAATCTGCTGGTGGATGAAAAGCTGTCAGAGAAACACTCGCGCCATCTGTTGTCATAATTCAATCATACGCGTTTTTTCCGCCACGTTTATTTTAAGCACATAAAAACAAAAATTGCATAAAAATACAAAGACAAAAGTTAAATATAAACGAAAGAATGTTGCACAATGAATACTTACTTTGAACACTTCTCTTTCAAATTATAAAACATGANGATTTTTTTCTTTGGATTCCTTTTGATCTAAGCTTTCAGAGGTATGGCAATGAATTTGGCGTGGCTCTTACCGTTTCCCAGCTACTAGGGGTCAAAGGGGCCAAAATTGCAATTTTTCTAAATACGTCTTAACTTTATTTTTCATCAGATTTCAATGGAATTTTTTTCTTTGAATTTCCTGGATGTAAAGTTTTAGTTGATAGTCTATATTTTGCATAGCTCTTATGTTTTTTTCATCAGTAAGTGATCAAAAGGGTTGAATTTTTCCCTTTTTTGTTCCTAGCTAATAACTGTGTCAAGCTTCTTTTTGTGTCCATCGAATTATTGTGTCAAGCTCTTTACTGTGTCCACAGTCACTTTAAACTACTTTTGTTGAAATTTCAGCGGTCGACATTGCTGCGGTCGTATCATGCTTCGCTCGGCGTAGCCCTTTATTTTCGCCATATTTTAAGCACATAAAAACAAAAATTGCATAAAAATACAAAGACAAAAGTTAAATATAAACGAAAGAATGTTGCACAATGAATACTTACTTTGAACACTTCTCTTTCAAATTATAAAACATGAATTTTTTTCGAAATTAACACGGTAGATATAATGTCGTGAAAGAAGAATTTAAAACTTGATGACAAAGCATAGAAATGGGAACATTTACAGAAAGAACATAAAATATAACAAATTGAGTATTTAGAAACAATGATATAAAATATAAAAACTGCAGAAGTACAGATGAAATAGGAACATTGAAAGAAAGAATATAAAATATGATAAAATGATATTATAGAATCTACAATATAGAATATAGAAAATGCAGATCTATGGATAAGGAAAGTGAAAACAATAAAAAGAGAAGATAAAATTTACATCATAGAATTTCTCTGGTGGCGGAAATACCCCTCTATAAGTGCAGGCCACACAGTTTTAAACCAAAATCACTACAATTTTAAAATCAATTTTACCCAATAACTCAATAACAGTTAACCCCTTGCCCCCTTCAAATAGATTATCTAGTTGTGTCGCCTGTTGTAAGCAGAGTCGTCACATAGGAAAAAAGAAGGGAAACGGGGAATGTGTCAAAGAGACAACGACCCAAAGGGGAGTACTAACAACTCAAAGGGATTACTATATATATATCCGTCGTCTTACGTCGTCGTCGTCTTCGTCATTTGTCGGTTTTTGAATCCGCAACTCCTTAAAAACTGCTTGTCCGATTTCAATCAAACTTTCTGGATATGCTGTTCAACTGGTGTAGTTGTGAACCTGATACTTATTATAATTTTTATTTTACAGATTTTAGAGACTGACAGAGCCAACACTGCTCTTTTTTTTAGTCTGTCGGTATTTGAATCCACAACTTCTTCAAAACTGCTCGTCCGATTCCAACCAAACTTTCAGGAAATGTTGTTTACCTAGTGTAGTTGTGCACCTGATACTTAAAATTTTGGTTTAACGAATTTTAGAGGTTCACGGAGCCAAAATTGCTCATTTGTTAATCTGGTTTGTTAATCCACAACTCCATCACAACTATAAGTCAGATTCCAACCATACTTGCAGGATATATTCACCTGATCTCGTTGTGCATCTGATAATAAAAATTTAGGGTTTTACTGATTTTTGAGGTTTATTGAGCCAAAATAGCTCATCTGTTAATTCAGTTTGTCAATGTGGAACTCCTTCAAAACTGTAAGTCATATTCCAACCAACCTTTGAGGAAATGTTGATCACTTCATATAATTTCGCACCTGATACCTACAATTTTGATTTTACGGATTTTAGAAGTTCACTGAGCCAAATAGCCCATTGTTCATTCGATTTGTTAATCTTTCTCTCCTTCACAGTGGTCTGTCAGAAGTTCCAATCAAACTTTCAGTATATATTGTTTACTCAGGTATGGTTATGCGCATTATATTTAAAATTATGTTTTTACAGATTTAAGAGGTTTGCCAAGCCAACATAGCCCATTTGTTTATTCAGTTTGTAATCTGCAAGTCCCAAAAACTGTAATTCATATTCTAAAAAAATTGCGGACTATATGTTTTCTCCTAGTTTAGACAGGCACAGGATACTTAAAATTTTAATTTTACAGATTTTAGAGTTTATTGGACCAAAATGGCACTTCTGTGGTGCAGGTGACACAAGTCCATCTCGGACTAATATAACAGGGATTGGAAACATTCACATGATTTACCTGTAAATCGTCGTATTTTCTCTGTTGAAAAATATCCTTTTAATATCCTCTTAGTCCATTTTACAGCTACATTTTTTACCGAATTTAATACAAAATACATCATTTTATAGAAAAAAAGATTGCTACAAATCCTAGTATAATTTTTGTAAAATAATTTTATTCCAAAGTGCACTAATTTTGCTCCAAAACTTGGATAATTTTTGCTTTTCAGAAAAATACCGCAAAATTTTGCACTTCATGACGTTTATTTGAGTACATTTTCTATCTTCCCCCAAATATGTAATGCTCCAAAATTTATATGCTTGAAAAGATGAAACTTCGATGCATCTCATCGTATATTTTTCTTTAAATTTGGTTGAAAAGTTAGTTGCAAAATATACAGGGAAAAGTTAAGTATTGCACGAGCGTGGTCACATCAGTCTTTATCAGCACCGTAAAAACCTTTCCTGTATAAATTATAAATGGCTATAAAGTCAATACAGAGAGTTGTATCCCGATATTTGGCAATAGTAGGGTGGAATTTAACATGTAAGTTAGCCAATTTTCTTGCTTTTCATTGTTCTGACGCAGCGATAACTGTCATTTGTTTATAAGACGGTTTCTCGATAATTGTACGACCTCTTTACACGAGAAAACAACCCCTTATGCATTAGTTTTAATTAGAATTTCAGCTTAACATATTCATCAACGAACTACTCATGTTCTCGGATAGTCAAACAGCAGTTGGACTTCTAACCTTGGACTGGACTCCCAAAAACTATATAGATGTAATGTGAAAGAGCTTACAGCAGAACTGCGAGTCAGAGGAATTACAACCAGTATCCTATGGACACATGGACATGCCAACATACAGGGTAATGATGAAGCTGACCTTCTAGCAAAAAAAGGGGGAGCAGAAGAAGCAAAAGAAATGTCACCAGAAGATAACACCATAACACTACAAGACATTAAAAAGGGGGTTATGAAATATACAACTTCCAAGTGGCAAAGAAGATGGGATATTGGAGAAACAGGTAGAGCACTCTATGAAGTACAACCATACTAAGTACTTTGACCACCCATCAAAAAGACTTTTTAACATCCTAGTCCAACTATCAACAGGATATTCACAACTAAACAGCTATAGTAAAACCCTTAACAAAACAGATGAGAGTATAACCGATCAGTGCCACTGTGGAGCAGCAGAAAACCAGCAGCATTTCCTATTTGATTGTGCCAGATATGAAAGGGAAACATACCATTACCACAACACCTGGAATTAGGCACTACAACATGGCCACTCTTCTTACACAGATAGAAAACGAGACACCGGACCAGACCAGAGAAAAACTATCAGCCGTAGCGAATTACATCGATGCTACTGGTAGATTTCAGTAACCTCAACCTCAATCTAAGTACATGCACACTAAAGTACCATGAGCTAATTTACTACAGAGTATAAATATTCATCAGATGTAACTTGACAGCACCAAGAGCCTATTCCGCTGTGCCTAATTAGGCCATTGACTGAGGATTGAGGAATTTCTTTGTTGTGTGAATGAAAATGTTAAGTTGTAAATCAGCGATAAATCAGCTTTTCGGTGAAATTTTTAGAATAATTCTATGTCGAGCAACTTAAAAACCCCTCATGCATTTACTACCCATTTTTAACTTAGGATTTTATTGTTGCGTGAATCATAGTGAAAATTTAATGTTGTAAATCAACGATAAATCGGCCTTTTCGGCGAAATTTTTAGAATAATTCTATGTCGAGCAACTTACGTTTTACAGCCGAAAGTCGTAGCCAGGACATAGCTTTTTATTAGTCCAGAGACATACAGATATTTGTATCTATATGGCTCTATGTCTCTGTTTAGTCCCACGCGTTTTGGGTAATGAAGTTAAATCTGAAATTCCTTTCATTTTCTGTTGAAGCATTTATTGAAGTCATCATATAGTTATAAAAAAAAATCATTTTATCACAGGGTTACGTGGATATTTTGCATATTTTGATTACATTTGTAAGTTATATGTTACGGAAAGAAAACAAGACTACAACCCAAACCGCACCTGAATTAGTTTGACCATTTTGGCGGGAAAAATGGAAACGCCAACAACCGAAAATGTTTAACTTGCCATTTTCAAGTAAATAAAACATCAGCAGGATGTTTATTTATTATTTACTTTTGTTATTTACATGAAATGATATTTGTCAGGTTAATATTGTAAGTCGGACAAATGATTTTGTTATCAGTTGTGTTTATTATGATGAATCATTTTTTCGATTTTCGGTTCTCGTTGATACCCAACTGCTAGGCTCAGCAAAAACATTGTACATGTGTATAAACAGAGATACAAAATGAGTGATTTCAAAGCAGAGTATGCAAAAAGTGGTAGAGCTGCATGCAAGGCGTGTAAAGGGAATATCAGTCAAGATTCTCTTCGTTTGGCAGTAATGGTTCAGGTACTTGAAAAACTAAAAAAATTTGATTTCCCACATTTATAGATTTTACAAATTATCACAGGCACTTGTTTCGGAAAACCTGACTGTATTTACAATCGGGGTATTTTCATGCTTTTTTGGGAAACAGCATGCTCTCTCTCTCTGTTAAGGGCAAAAATTCAGGTGGAAATAATTTTGGTTTAGAAATGAAAATTGTAAACAACCAAGTCACACCTACACAAAAGGGCTAGTTTTGTGGTGTTTCAAAGAAGTTTCAAGAGCATTTATCTAAAAAAAAAATCTGAAAAAGTAAGTTTGTTATTCAAAGAAGCTACAATGTACAAATATTTTGTTATGCATTGAGTCAGCCTGTGACCAAACACTGGTATCACCTGAAAAAACGTCCAGTAAATACCTTCCATTAGAGCTACATGTATATTATTTCCCAATACACCAGAAAGTAACTGAGTTGCATGTGAAAAAAATTGACCAATCAGATGTCTTCTTTTTATACCCCGCCACACAAAGTGGCAAGGTATTAGGTGATACCCTCAGTCGTGTGTCCATCCGTCCCCCGAATGTTTCAGACTGATAACTTGTGAAGGAAATAACACAAGGTCTTCAAACTTGGTATGCAAGTTGTTCACCACAAAACTTAGGTCAAGATTGATTTTGGGTGCAGAGGTCCAAGGGGTTCTGGAGTTATGCCCCTTGAAGCTGTGAAATTTTTCAAATTTTTGGGTTTCATGCTCATAACTTGTGAATGAAATAACATACTGTCTTCAAACTTGGTATGTAAATTGTTTACCACAAAACACATGACCAAGTATAATTTTGGGTTCAGGGGTACACATACTTCTGGAATTATGCCCTTTTTAACTTAGAAATTTTGTGATACGTGGCTGGGTATCATGTAATGCACCATTATACAATTAATGAATTAAGTCGCTATCGTGATTTATCGACCTGATAAAATGAAATACTCACAGAGCCATTGGCGAGGTGAATATGCATTTTTGAGGGTTGATAAATCATGATGGCAACTTGTAACAAAGTCAGTAATTGATTTATTACATGAATAAACTTGTTTTTACAAGAGGCACTATAAACATCTTTAGTACCACAATCCGGCTTGGCACAATTAAAGTCACGATTCTACTAGTAAAATTACTTGCTTATTGAATCAAAAATATCATAACATCACTGAGCATTACCACAGATGGACAAGTACTGTACAGCTCACACAGATGAACGCAAAGTCCTTGTTTTTGGGTGGATTATCGCGACGTGGACTGATTAGCCAAGTCCGTGTAGCAGGGTGGACGATCGCGGATGTCCAACTTAAATTATGTGACCCAACGTGGACAAATGTTTGAAAACGGAATCCTCGTGTAACCATCGGGGCCACACCAAGTACATTTTAATGTATACATGTTTGATTTCATTGCAAACATAAAAATCGAGGAATATTTACATCCTTGGACTAACATGTTTGATTTCGTTGCAAACATACAAACAGAGGAATATTTACATCATTGGATTAACACATATTCCATTATTTGTCCCAGTCGTATCGTAGTTCATTAACGGAAACCAAATGCATGTAAAATCAACATTCCTAGATACTAGTATGTATTTGTTATCAAAAGCATGTTTCAATAGCCTCTACCTAATTTGTATTCATATTACCTGAGATATTGATTTTTTTCATTGGTTGGTTTTTTGTTCTATTTTTAGAAAATAACCTAGTGCGCATCTACTACATATAAAATCTAATGCAGAAAGCACTCCTGCTTAATGTGCTATTTCCAGGCTTTATTTTAGATTTTAAGCTATTTATGATAAAGATTTGATAGACAACAATTTTTGACAGAATATTTTGCTAAAAGTTATAAAGCTGAGACCTGACAAGTGACTATTACGCAACTATATGATGCCGAGGGATTCTTGTTGTTGAAGTGAATATTTTATTTTAATATCCATCAACACAAATTTCCGCTTGAAAATGTTTGAAAGAACAGTGATTTGACAGAATATTCATGCCTATTTTCACAGCAACTAGACAAACAAAAAATTGTAGCTTGCACATATCATAATTCTAAAATAACTATAACAATCTGCTTGGGAACATTTGTTGTCAAAGAAAATTATATTTATATAACTTCAACCCGTCAAACTTTCTGATTATGATAATATTTTGGAAAATGGTCATTTGTTGACATTAAGCTCAATCTTTTCAATTATATTTTTCACGACAACACAATAATTTCTAGATGTTGACCCACGATGATTCCACGTTCAACACGATGTCACGAGGGGTCCACACAGGTAAATATTTTGTCCACGTTCTCAATTAGGTTGTCCACGTTCAAGATCGCGGTGGAATTCCACGTTTGGCAAAATTTGTCCGTGATAACAAGGATTTTGCGTTTTCCATGTGAGCTGTACAGTATTTTAAAAGTTACCTTTTTATTAGCGGGTATCTTGTTATTTATTTTCTTTTTTGAGGATGTCTTCGTTGAGGACCGTGTTCACCATTCATATGTGCATTAAGACGTCCAAAAGAATACTGACGCAGGATTTATTCTTTGTAACAAAATAGGATCTTTTAATCTGTCTTTCATATTTTTATGATTTTTATTTCAAGTACAAAATTAAATATTAAAAACGGGGTTGCACAGAAATCTTAGCATTCAATATGGTAGACCTGACAGACAGTAAAAGATTACCACAATTTAACATCACATCGAGCATTACCACAGATGGACAAGTATTTTAAAAGTCACCTTTTCATTAGTGGGTACATGTATCTTGTTATTTATTTTAATTTTCGAGGATGTCTTCATTGAGGTCCGTGTTCACCATTCATATGTGTATTACAGCAATTTTCCTATTACTGAATGCAGTTTCAATAGGATTCTTGGTAGCACTCCAGGTAGTTAAATAGTTTTATCAATAGTAGTTTGGCCTTCACCAAATGCCCATTCATACATATAGTTTGGTTAGTGCCAATTTACCTGATGTTAATTTCACCCACAGAGATAAAGTGCATTTGAACTATTATTATGTATTGGAACAAACAATTTTTAAATAGACTAAATTTAAACAGTAATGGTACATGTACAACTGTGTGATTTCTAACCTTATTACATGAAAAAATGCATATTTATTCTTGATTGGCTATTTCAATATTCAAAACAAGTTTGGGTGAACTTGACTTGTTTCCTGTTGAAATTGACACCAGGTAAACTGGCCCATATCCAGGACAAATACAATGAATGGGTATGTGACCTTTCTACCTTGAAGGTCAAACTGCTATTTGGAAACCTATTGTACTATCTGGAGAGCTACCAAATTTTCTATTGTGAGTGCATTCAGTAATTGAAAAATAGCTGTAAGACGTCCAAAAGAATACTGACGCAGGATTTATTCTTTGTTATAAAATAGGATCTTTTAATTTGTCTTTTATATTTTTATGATTTTTAGTTCAAGTACATAATTAAATATTAAAAACGGGTTTGCACAGAAATCTTAGCATTCAATATGTTTGACCCAACAAACGGTAAAAGATTACTACAATTTGAGTGAGTGGACATGGAATCTTTTTCATCGTGCATAATGTTCTTAAAATATCTAATGTCAAGGACTGCATTGCTGTAAATACATTAATTAGTTGCAAGACTGTTTTGTGGCCTCTCATAGTTTAACCCATCTTGCCGAGTTGTAACCTTTCAGCTGGCAAAAATTAAGACTATGTGATCAACGAATTAGCAGGAAATTCTAACAAAGTATACAGATGTCATGTTTCTAAGTATATAAATATCATATATTTTGTCATTTCTTTTGGTATATTCTTTCAATAAATATGAAAAATTCTCCCCGGGTGCTCTTGGGCGCTTTTTAGTATGACCTCTACATGTACATGTTTTTCCTAACAGGGTGATGAATTGTGAGAATATTAGAAGGCAAACCTGGAATAAATATATCAAAGATATTTCTAATTTCGGTTTGTCGACAAAAATGGCAGACATTTTTAAGCATTGGACCCTACATGAAAACATGTTAATGATCTCCTACAGTATGTGATATTGTTAGTTTATTAGTTAACCATTTCTTTTTCAGTCTCCAATGTTTGATGGCAAGGTGAGTTAACAATAAAAAAACATTCTGTTCAAGAGATAGTCAGATTTTCATTGTATGCAGGTCAAGGTCTTTTAAATCGATGGTAAAATGCAAAAGAAAAAATTTATAGTTTACATACCACCGTATACCAGACAATTTAAGCAGGTATCAATTAGAAACCTCGAGGTAAAATGATGGAAAAAAAAAAATCATTGAAAACTGAGAATGTCAAACTTAGCATAAATTGAATAAGAGGAATAGTATACTTTCCAATGATGATTGAATACACAGTTTAGAATTAAAATAAGGTTTGCTATGATATACCGTCATTTCACTGTTTGTATATAGTATGACAATTATTTAGATGCTGTATACAATGGATATATACCTCAAAATAATTTGGATTAAAATTGATTTTTAATCGACCTAAATTTTCAAAGACATCTTGGCTTGTTTCATTGGAAATAATTTGATTGAGTTTGAAGCAAGCCATGATGAATTTAATTTGTAAGTGATTTTCATGTCTGTTCAGCTACTGCTTTACTGAAAGTCCTTAATTTGTTTCTGATATTGTCAGTAATTATCTACCAGTAAATCCTAGCTGGTTTATATTTAAACCATGTCATGTATGTTATATTGTTGTTCTTTTCTTTCTGTTTAGATTCCTAACTGGTTTCATTATGCTTGCTTTTGGAAAAGAGCTAAATGTTTAAGTCATACTCAGATTGGAGGATTTGATGCCTTGCGTTGGGATGACCAACAAAAAATTAAAGACAAAATTGCAGGTAATTATATATGGCAAATATTCATAGGTGATAATAAATAAAAAGATTCATTAAAGTCAGGAGTCCCAAGACCTTTGTTGAAAATTAATGTGCTTTTCTTTTGTTTTAATTTCAGGATCAGGTGAAGGAGAGGTTCAATATGATACTGATAGAAGCTGTTAATTACCTGTACTTATATCAGGTGGGAGAGAGGGTGGCGATGGGGCAGCAGGAGTTAATTACATGTGCTTACGTTTCATTTCAGGATCAGGTGGGGGAGAGGGTGGCGATGGGGCAGCAGGAGTTAATTACATGTATTTATGTTTTCATTTCAGGATCAGGTGGGGGAGAGGGTGGCAATGGGGCAGCAGGAGTTAATTACATGTACTTATGTTTTCATTTCAGGATCAGGTGGGGGAGAGGGTAGCGATGGGGCAGCAGGAGTTAATTACATATACTTATGTTTTCATTTCAGGATCAGGTGGGAGAGGGTGGTGATGGGGCAGCAGGAGTTAATTACATGTATTTTTGTTTTTATTTCAGGATCAGGTAGGGGAAAGGGTGACGAAGGAGACAGGAGTTAATTACATGTATTTATGTTTTCATTTCAGGATTAAGTGGGGGAGAGGGTGACGAAGGGGCAGCAGGAGTTAATTACATGTATTTATGTTTTTATTTCAGGATCAGGTGGGGGAGAGGGTGGTGATGGGGCAGCAGGAGTTAATTACATGTATTTATATTTTCATTTCAGGATCAGGTGGGGGAGAGGGTGATGAAGGGGCAGCAGGAGTAAATTACATGTATTTATGTTTTCATTTCAGGATCAGGTGGGGAGAGGGTGGCGATGGGGCAGCAGGAGTTAATTACATGTATTTTTATACGACCGCAAAAATTTTGCGGTCGTATTATGGTATGGCGCTGTGGACAGCATAACTTTGGTTCTAGTGAACGGATTGTTACCAAATTTTAGCATGATGTTTGTTGGCACAAGCTTAAGCCCGGGTTTTAATTTCGCGTTCCCTGCCCAACCCGTTTTTGAAAAAGAGGCAAAAAAGGGGCCAAAAAGGGGTTAAATTAGGTATTTTCGTGTCTGTGGACAGCATAACTTTGGTTCTAGTGGACGGATTGTTTTCAAATCTTAGTATGATGTTTCTTGGAACATTCTTGAGAAAAGTTTTTTTCCTTTAGTTTTTGGCCCCACCCATTTCAGAATTAGGGGCCAAAAAGGGGTTAAATTGGGTGTTTTCACATATTTATACCCCCCGCAAACAAAGTTTGGGGGGGTATATAGGAATCACCCTGTCTGTCTGTCTGTCCGTCCATCTGTCCACATTTCTCGTAAGCGCAACTCCTCTTAAACCACTTGAAGGATTTTGATGAAACTTAACACAAAGGAAGGTCACTATAGGGAGATGTGCATGAAGGAATATAATTATTGTCTGAAACCAGGAAGGGGAGATAATTCGACTTTGACTTTTCATTGATTCCCTATTTATCGGTTATGTCGTAAGCGCAACTCTTCTTAAACCACTTGAAGGATTTTGATGAAACTTTACAGAAAGAAAGGACACTATATGGAGATGTGCATGAAGGAATATAATTATTGTGCGAAACCAGGAAGGGGAGATAATCTGACTTTGACTTTACGTTGATTCCCTATTTATGGGTTACCTCGTAAGTGCAACTCCTCTTAAACCACATAAAGGATTTTGATGAAACTTTACACAAAAGAAGGACACTATATGGAGATGTGCATGAAGGAACATAATTTTTGTCCAAAACCAGGAAGGGGAGAGAATTGGACTTTGACGTTTCATTGATTCCCCATGTATGGGTTACCTCGAAGGAATTTGATGAAACTTAACACAAAGTAAGAACACTATATGGAAATGTGCATGAAGGAATATAATGATTGTCCCAAACCAGGAAGGGGAGATACGGTAATTAGACTTTGACTTTTCGTTGATTCCCTCTGTATGAGTTACCTTGTAAGCGCAACTCCTCTTAAACCACTGGAAGGATTTTGATGAAACCTTACACAAAGGAAGGACACTATATGGAGATGTGCATGAAGGAATATAATTATTGTCTGAAACCAGGAAGGGGAGATAATCAGACTTTGACTTTTCAATGATTCACCATGTATGGGTTACCTCGTAAGCGCAACTCCTCTTAAACCACTTGAAGGAATTCAATGAAACTTTACACAAAGTAAGAACACTATATGGAGATGTGCATGAAGGAATATAATTATTGTCAGAAACCAGGAAGGGGAGATAATTTGATTTTGAGTTTTCATTGATTCCCTATGTATGGGTTACCTCGTACACACAACTCCTGTTAATCCACTTGTAGGATTTTGATGAAACTTTAGACAAAGGAAGAACACTATATGTAGATGTGTAAAATGTCAAATAGGCTGAAAAAAAGGTGAATTTTATATTTGTCTGATTTAGACAGAGTGTTTTCATTGGAACCCTTGTGAAAAGTTCTTTCTTGTGTCCATACTTGTATTGTGTCCACACTTGTACTGTGTCCACACCTGTATTGTGTCCACACCAACTTAATTTTGCTTTTACCATATCGATTCAGGGTTCAATGAGCGGGGGGTATATTTGGCTGCCATTCGGCGACAGCTCTTGTTGACTGTAGAATCTTTATTATTTATTGGATTTTGATGGGTTTTTTTTCAGTGACACTGTGTGCTCCTGAGGAAATTTCCAATCTGGAGTATGCCAACGGATTTCACGTAGCATGTACCGCTCACGAGATAAATGGGGCCCAACAGGGGCTAATCTCAAAAAAAATAATTTTTTTATTTTAAGTCCGATTTTGATGCAGTTTTTTCAATGGATTCCTTGTGAAAAATTAATATGGCACTCAGCTATTAGATTTTTGGTAACTTGTTTCCTTTCCCAGCTATGAGGGGCCGAAGGGGCCAAAATTGCGAATTTGCAGATAATGTGGAATTTCTATTTTTCATTGGATTTCAATGGGATTTTTTTCTTTGGATTCCCCTTGATCTAAGCATTCAGAGGTATGTCAACGGATTTGGCGTAGCTCTTACCGTCTGAGGTACAAGGGGTCAAAGGGGCCAAAATTGCAATTTTTCTAAATATGTCAAATCTTTATTTTTCATCAGATTTCGATGGATTTTTTTTTTATTTCTATGGATGTAAAGTGTTAGTTGATAGTAACATATTTTGCATAGCTCTTACAGTTTTTTTTTATCAATAAGTGATCAAAAGGGTTGATTTTTTCTGTAGTTTGTTTCCAGCTAATAACTGTGTCAAGCTTCTTATTGTGTCCATCTAATTATTGTGTCAATCTCTTTACTGTGTCCACATTCACTTTGAACTACTTTTGTTGAAATTTCAGTGATCGACATGCTGCGGTCGTATCATGCTGTGCTCGGCGTAGCCCTTTATTGTTTTTATTTCAGGATCAGGTGGGGGAGAGGGCGGCGATGGGGCAGCAGGAGTTAATTACATGTATTTTTGTTTTTATTTCAGGATCAGGTGGGGGAGAGGGTGGCGATGGGGCAGCTGGAGTTAATTATAAAGACTATACTGTGGAATACGCCAAGTCAAATAAAAGTACATGTAGAGGTTGTGATGAAAAAATTGGAAAGGTAAAACTTTTTAAGATGAACTTTGTATTTTAAGTTTTTTGGAATGATGCACATATACAGTCGAACTTGGATGGCTAGAACTTCCAAGGGATTGATGAAAACAGTTTGAATTAGAAGGGTTGTCGAGCTATCCAGGTCAAACTATGTTTAAACTTGAACAAAGGGACCAGAAAAAGGGTTGGAGACATCCACAATGTTCAGGTTATTGGAATTCGAGCCATCATAGTTACACTGTTGTATAACTCCTATACTGTCTTCACTCAACATGCTTTCTTTCCTGTGTGCAGAATGTCCAGGTACATAAATACTCTAGTGTATTTCTTCCTTGCACTAGTGCCTTTTTAGCTCACCGAATTTTTAAAATTTTCTTATTTTTCATCTTTTTATTTTCAAAACTATAGAAGATGAAGGTTAAGTGTAAATTGATGAAATGTTTGCCATGCTGTGGCAACTTCAAAACTGATGTTGAAATTGTTCCTTGACCGCCATTTTCAAAATGGCCTCCAAAAAAGGCGGGAAAATTCATCATTGTCCGATTTCAATGAAATTTGGTTTCCAAATAGATATTGATGTTGCAACTCCAAAACCGGTGTTGAAAATTGTTTCTTGACCGCCATTTTCAAAATGGCCGCCAAAAAAGGCGGGAAAATTCAACATTGTCTGATTTCAATGAAATTGGTTTCCAAATAGATATTGATGTTGCAACTTCAAAACCAGTGTTGAAATTGTTTGTTGACCGCCATTTTCAAAATAGCTGCCAAAAAAGGCGGGAAAATTCGACATTGAAATTTGGTTTCCAAATAGATATTGATGTTGCGACTTCAAAACTGGTGTTGAAAATTGTTTGTTGACCGCCATTTTCAAAATGGCCACCAAAAAAGGCAGGAAAATTCAACATTGTCTGATTTCAATGATGTTTGGTTTCCAAATAGATATTGATGTTGCGACTTCAAAACTGATGTTAAAAATTGTTTGTTGACCGCCATTTTCAAAATGGCCGCCAAAAAAAGGCAGGAAAGTTCAACATTGTCGGATTTCAATGAAATTTGATTTCCAAGTAGATATTGATGTTGCGACTTCAAAACCAATGTTCAAAATTGTTTGTTGACTGCCATTTACAAAATGACATCTCGACTTCAAAACTGGTGTTGAAAGTGGTCCTTAGCAAGAAC
>MJUU01047872.1:25056-37700 GCA_002080025.1 Modiolus philippinarum | reverse complement strand
ATTAAAGCCAGATTTGCCATACTTGGCAACTGTATAGGTCTAATCAAGAGGAACAGAAATATGCCCCAAAAATTAGGTCAGGTCTAAGGTAAAGTTCACAGAGGTCAAAATTTTCAATTAAATTTTCATATGTTTTGTATGTAAAGAAAGATAACTCTAACCAAATATTAAGATTCCAGTTTCAAATTTATTAAACTAATAGATTTGGTGCTGGGGGGCATATATAGTGTTTCACAAACACACCTTGTTTTTGAAGCAGTAAATAATTATAAATGACACCAAATATCCAGCAGATATAAGAGGTATTTAAGTAGGAAGTTGGGATAAAAAATGCTAACATCTTCTCCAAGCTGTATCATTATATTTTTATTAGTTCGCCGGGACGAATGTCCGGAGAGCTCTTGTCATACCCCCGGCGTCAGTGTCGTCGTCAGCAAAACTTTAACCTGGCTTGTGGAATTGAGACCTGAATAGCTAGGATGTTCATATTTGGTATGTAACTTCCTTATGATGAGTGCTTTCTAGTGGTACCATATTTGTAGACATTTTGACCTTGACCTTGCCCTGAGGGCAATTTTCAAAAAACTTTAACCTTGCCTCTAGAAGGTAGGCCTTTAGTGGTAGGGTGTATATAATTGGTATGTAACTTCCTTATGATGAGAGCTTTCTTTTGATACCATACTTGTAGAAATTTTGACCTTGACCTTGCCCTGAGGGCAATTTGTAAAAAACTTTAAACTTGCCTCTAGAAGGTAGGCCTTTAGTGGCAGGGTGTATATATTTTGTATGTAACTTCCTTATAGTGAGAGCTTTCTTGTGGTACCATATTTGTAGACATTTTGACTTTGACCTTGCCCTAAGGGCAATTTTTTAAAAACTTTTAACTTTGCTTCTAGAATTAAGTTGTTTAGTGATAGTGTGTTTATATTTGATATGTGACTTTCTTGTGAAGAAAGCTTTCTATTACTTTCGAATTTATTGTGCATTGAGGTTACTGGAATCCCCAACTAGCTATGTTGTCTTGTGACAACTCTTGTTTATTTACCATGTTAATAGCTGGTATTGTGCCCATATCTTGTAAATATTAATTTGAGTCAATTTTCATTCAAAATACATGTATAATAGGACAAAATATTTAATTACACCTTATGTAAGTAAGCTGCAATCTGATTGGATAATATCCGTGGTATTTTTTGGCAAATACCACCTCACCGTGGTATTTGTCCCAGAGTCACCTGTGCGCTTTGATGAATGAGACATTCTGTGTAATTAAACAGATATATCATGAACGTCGGGGTATTTGCCAAAAATACAAGTCTTGGGTCTAAATTTCCCTCGCCTTTCAGGCTTGGGAAATTTTACCGCCCCGAGACTTGTATTTTTGGCAAATACCCCTCCTTATCATGATATATCTGTTCAAAATCAGTAGATATTTTCAATATTTTATCCAAGGATTTCTTACTGATGAATATGAATTGTAGGAAGAAGAGAAAAGCAGCATCAGCTGATGGTGAAGCAGGAGGGAAGAAAGCAAAGAAATCTAAGGAAGACATAGAGGAAGAAAATAAACTTAAAGTTTGAACTTTTTTAAACCCTGCCTTCAAAGTAGGAGGGGGCATATAACTCTTAGGGTCTGTCTGTCTGTCCCATGCATACCTGTTAAACAACTGAAATTCAATTCTAGGAGATGTCCTGAAATACAATTCAAAAATGCAGGAGATTTGTGCAATGGTATTTTTGACCTTCCATTCACAGTTAACATTTACATCCCATCCCTTTTTTGTTATGTAATTCCTTTTCATTAAATAATTTGAAATCAGGTATTTGACCACTTCTTAATTAGAGAAACACATTTATCAGACTTTTACACTTTGTCACATTTGATCTCATACTTTGAGTTTGTGGTTTTATGTTGAAACAGCTACTCAGACTGGGAGATGTTTAATATCCTTGACTACCTTTGTAGGTCTCGCACCGATGACAGCTACTCGGCATTGAAATATTATATTATATGAAACTCTAAATATTATATTAAACAGCTATAATCATTTATTTCTAACTTCACCAAAACAAAATTTAATGTGAAAATATCCAAAGATACTGTTTAGAAAGAATAAAAGAGCAAATTTTCAAAACATTTTAATAATTTGGGGTATTTTTTTTGTGTTTACATAAAAATTTCAGCATCCTTATTTTGAAAATGGAATATAATTCAAGGGAGGTACTGGGTAATAAGTGACATTTATCAACTTTTCTGTATCAAAAATGATTGGGCGATGGACATTTGCTCAATTTTACCTGAAAAACAGAAGGACATTTGCGCAAATGAAAAGTGGACATTTGTGCAAAGGAAAAGAGGACATTTTTGCAAACGATTTTTAGTTACCTTTGGTTTTGTCAGTTTAAAACCTGTTTACCTTTATAAGAGAAGTATTGAAATATATATCTTATATTTTTTTTGAAAACTATTTTTGAGTAACAGACTAAATAGTGTTAGATTTACGTTTTAAATTAGTGCTTTATATTTGAGAGACTTAATAAATAATTACGAAGCAATATCTTGCTCAGAATCCTATTTCAATTTCTCCATTGTGAGCAGGGGGAGAGGGGGGCTACGGAAAAAGTCTATCTCAACGCCTACGGAAGACTACTGAATAAAAAAAATATGCTGAATAAAGATTTGCGCACTTGGTTAAAAATTATTTAAAAAAAAAGAAGTCAGGTTATTGTTTGTGCAAATGTCCACTTTTCCTTTGCACAGATGTTCTCTTTTCGTTTGCGCAATTGTCCTCTTTTTTTTGCGCAATTGTCCTCCTTTTTTGAGCAAATGTCCATCGCTGAAATGATTATGTTGGTCCTTGTAATTATTGTCAATGCTTACTGATTGCTATATAAACAACACCTGTCTTATTGACTGCCCTAATCAACACTAATTACACAGTATAATTAACCTGTTTTACCTGTCACAATGCTACTTCTGCTGATTGACAGAAAATCAATAACCAGACATGAACCATAATTTTATCCGGATAATTATCAGTTTGACAAATTACGATTGCAGGAGACTTTCACAAAAACAGGAATTTTTTGTCTCCCGGGTCAGTAGACCATTTCATTGCAGGAGAAAGTTCTGTGTTGTGCCAAAGTGTGTGAGTCTCCCTAAAAATTTTGGGATATTTAACACTTATGGTCCCAAGTTAGGTTTAGTCACAGGCTTAATTTTTTATGTCCTGACTACGATAGTAGGGGGGCATATAGTGTTTGGGTCTGTCTGTCAGTCCCAAGTTATGTTTACCTAAGGTTCAAATTTTTTTCTGTGAGGGATGTATGCTATTATCATGAAACTTTGTATAGATACACATTATGGTATAATTAAATCAAAATTATAATGAAAATTTATCCTGTTACCAACTTCATGCTTCACTGATCATGGAAAAAAAGGGGGGGGGGGTATTATGAGGTTTACCCTTAGGTTGAAGTTTTTACTGTGAAGGATGTATGCTATTATCATGAAACTTTGTTTACATACACATTAAGGTATAATTTAGCTAAAATCATGATAAAAATTTATCCATGTTACCAACTTCATGCTTCACTGATCATGGAAAAATGGAGGGTAGTATGAGATTTACCCTGAGGTTGAAGTTTTTTTTCTGTGAAGGATGTGTGCTATTATTATGAAACTTTGTATAAATACACATTAGGGTATAATTAAACTAAAATCATAATAAAAATTTATCCTTACTACCAACTTCATGCTTCATTGATCATTGAAAAAGGGGGTGGTATGAGATTTAACATCAGGCTTAAGTTTCTTTTCTGTGATGGATGTATGCTTTTATTATAAAACTATATAAATACACATTAGGATATAAATAAACTTAAACATTTCAAATATTTACCCATGCCACCAAATCATGCTTCACTGATTACGGAAAAAAGGGGGATAGTTTGAGGTTTATCCATAGNTGAAATTGGGAAATTTCACGCGATTTGTTCAAAATTGGGAAAAATAGTAGTAAGTTCAACAGTTGATTTGTATAATGTGTGCTTTCTTTTTACTCTCCCTTTTACTGCAAAGTTTGTTCAAAGTATTCATGTATGCATAAAGAAATCACATTATCAAGCTATGCAAACTGAACATTTTTATTTCTATACTTATTTTTTTTATAATACTTAAAAATGTCAACTATCTCGGGTTGTGCCTGCAGTTTTACTGAAGGTGCTGGTTTAAAAAAAAAATCTAACTCAGATCACAGGAGTAGAAATTTACTCAATATTTCATTTCAAGTTGAAATAAAAAGACCCACACATTGAAGTTTCACATCCATAGGGAGTGTTCGTTTCACTCACTACATCTAGTAAAACGGCTTTTATATTTCCAATTGTGATGTGTAGTAGAGTTGGCTATGGAGTTATCTTTCTTTAAATTCTGTGTTTTTAAAATTGACCACTAATTATCATATTTTTGATAAAATCGTTTTAATTTTCATACTCTATCTAGTTTAAAAGTATTTGGTTTCATTAAATAGAATAATTTATAGATTTTACAGGAAAATATTTAAATTTGATATAGTCAATGTTGATACAAGTTTAAATTGCCTTAGGGTTATCTCATAGCCCAAATTAGGAGGTCTTCGACTTCCATAAACCGTCCCTTAGAAAAGTATTTCATATTAATTGTGATGTTTAAACCTTTGGATATTCATTTAATAAAAGTTACACTATACAATCTCATTTATTTCAAGCCAACAAATGGTTAGTAAAATACCACATTCGAACTATGTAGCAGACGACCTGATAAAGCCACACTTGGTGTCCGTCCGTCTAATCGTCAGTCTGGTGTACGTCGTCTCCTGCTACAGACGTAATGAAAACATTTCTGATTTCTGCTTCTGATAAGGTTATTAATCCACTACGTGCTGATTTTGGCAACCTCTGACACGATCTCGACAAATAAACAATCTGGTACCCTATACTATATGTATGTAAAAGCAAACCGGAAATGTAGGAACCAGAGCAGGTATTCCGCGTTCCTCGGGAGCTTTCATGATCGAAATATCAGGTGACTGGTTTATTTCTAACTGATAGGTGCCAGTCTATTTCATGTAAACAAAACCCTGGTACGTAAACTATTTTAACGTCATGGTTGGACAAAAACGAAATTGGGAATTTTATACCTTTAAATTGGGAAAAATAACTTTTTTGCCCATTGGGAATGGGGCCGAAATTCGGCCCCTAAATGCACTGCAGATTAGGCCCTGTAAAACTATATAAATACACATTAGGATATAAATAAACTTAAACATTTCAAATATTTACCCATGCCACCAAATCATGCTTCACTGATTACGGAAAAAAGGGGGATAGTTTGAGGTTTATCCATAGGTTTAAGTTTCTTTTCTGTGAAGGATGTATGCTGTTAAAAACCGATTAGGGTATAATTAAACAAAGATTGTAATAAAAATATATCCTTGAAACCAACTTCATGCTTTACTGATCAAGATATATAGCATTGTTCAAAATAGTTGTGAGGCAGGGTATTGTGTCCGTTTGACACATATTCTTGTTTTTTCTGTGAAAAATGATGCTATTATCATGAAACTTTTCATAAACATACATTAGGATATGATTAAGCAAAAATCTTACCCATGCAAACAACTTCATGCTTCACTGATAACAGAAAAAGGCAGGATAGTATGAGGTTTACACACAGGTTTAAGTTTTTTCTGTGAAGGCTATATGGCACTGCTAAGATCATGAAACTTTATATACATGTAAATAAACATGAGGGTATGATAATAAACAATAATATAAAGATAATAATCCTTGGCACGAACTTCATGCTTTACTTATCACAAAATAAAGCATTGTCCAAAACAGTTGTCTGATAGGCCACGGTGTCCATTACACACTTTTCTTGCTAAAGATTATATCAGATTATGATGCAGCGAGAGAGGTGTTCTCTTCTAATAGAAAGGATTAAGAAAACTTGTCAGGATCTGGAAATGAGGATTAACTTCTTTTAATATGTTGAATTTATTCTGAAACAAAATTGTATCAGCTCTGAAATTTGCTAATAACCATTTTTACACATTTGGGTCAAGATTTTTGTTTGCAATCGAACAAATTTTGCTATTATTTGTTTTGTGACTAACAAAACAATTTAATATCACTTGAATGGGAAATAATTTGGTGTAAGGACCCTCTTTGCAATTCAACGGATTTTGCAATCAACAGTTTTGCAATTAAGTGCAGTCAACTGTAATATGTCAATAGCAATTGGTGTCGGCTTGAAATATTTATTGTTTTTAAAGCCTGAAATTATCTAAGCTTTTTAGAATTAATTTTACTTTTTTCAATTCAGGAACAAAGTCAACTGATATGGAAGTATAGAGATGCATTACAAAAACATGTGTCTAACAATGCGATGAAAATACTGTTAGAACTTAATGGACAGGAGATTCCATCAGGAGAAAGCAAGGTAAATACTCCCAGAGCTTAATGGACAGGAGATTACATCAGGAGAAAGCAAGGTAAATACTCCTAGAGCTTAATGGACAGGAGATTCCATCAGGAGAAAGCAAGGTAAATACCCCAGAGCTTAATGGACAGGAGATTCCATCAAAAGAAAGCAAGGTAAACACTCTTAGAAATTAATGAACTGGAGATCCCATAAGGAGAAAGCAAGGTAAATACTGTTAGAACTTAATGGACAGGTGATTCCTTCAGGAGAAAGCAAGGTAAATACTGTTAGAACTTAATGGACTGGAGATTCTACAAGGAGAACGCAAGGTAAATACTCTACGAACTAAGTGGACTGGAGATTCCATCACGAGAAAGCAAGGTAAATACTGTTAGAACTTGATGGACAGGGGATTCCATTATGAGAAAGCAAGGTAAATACAGTTAGAACTTAATGGACAGGAGATTCCATCAGGAGAAAGCAAGGTAAATACTCCCAGAGGTTAGTAGAAAGCAAGGTAAAAACTCTTAGAACTTAATGGACTGGAGATCCCATCAGGAGAAAGCAAGGTAAATATTGTTAGAACTTAATGGACAGGAGATTCCATCAGGAGAAAGCAAGGTAAATACTGTTAGAACTTAATGGACTGGAGATTCTACCAGAAGAACGCAAGGTAAATACTCTTCGAACTAAGTGGACTGGAGATTCCATTACGAGAAAGCAAGGTAAATACTATTAGAACTTGATGGACAGGGGATTCCATTATGAGAAAGCAAGGTAAATACGGTTAGAATTTAATGGACAGGAGATTCCAAGAGGAGGAAGCAGGTTAATATTTTTATTGTACATGGAGAAACAAGATAAATCGTTTAAAATTCAAGGATCAAGAGATTTCAGTTTGAGAAAGCAATGAAAGATTCTTGCATAAGATCCCATTTAAGAGCAGGATATCTTTCATGAGATTGAAAAATTTCTTTCTTTTTAGAATTAAGAGAAAAGGAATAATAACTTCAAACAGGACACATACTCATTTTTATAAAATTTTGATTGAATATTAGTACATGATTCTTCTTTTGAAAAAAAAAAGGAATAAAAACATCTGGAACCATTTACTGCATGAGCAGGGTTACATTTAATTGTACTATTCTTCACGATGTGAGGTATTGTGTGTCCTTATGTCATTGTTACAATCATTGTTTCACAAAAATTGGCATTTCTGATTACCAATTTATCGATGGGAGATGAGGTTTCACACATCAATTTTCTATGAGTCATCTCCCATTGTAAATCACCATTAAGCGAAGAAAATTAATTCTGCTAAAACTTCATTGACTGGGGATTCCAGTGAAAAAGAACCAAGGTAACCGTATCTCCTTGAATAAAGTAAGGTAAAGAAACTATTACTAGATATGCTTTGAAAAGCCAATTAGTTTATTATCTAAATACATGGGAGATACAAGGTAGAGATATAAGATTTAATCTTGAGAAACATAAGATTTAATCTTGAAAAGGTAAAGGCATTGAAAGGCATGCCTTGCTTTATTTTGTTAAAGACAATGTTTTAGTTTATGACAAAATTATAAAATTGCAAAAAAGAATATCTTTATTGCAAATTTGAAAATTAAGAAAGCAGATTTTTGTCCCCTGCCGCAATGCGATGGAGGGACATGGTAATGGTCTGGGTCCATGCGTCTGTGCGTCCGTCCGTGTGTCATGTTTTTTGTGAGCGCAACTCCTCAGAAACCACTGTTCAGAATTTATTCAAATTTAAAACGATTGCTGGTCACCATTTGTACTAGATCATATCGCATCACCATTCTGAATCGTCAAATTTTTTGGGAGTTATGGGACTTTGATTATTTCCATATTGTTATACAATGGCAAATCTTGTGGACGCAACTCCTCTGAAACTGTTGGTCAGAATTCATTCAAATTTTACAGGATTGTTAGTCACCATTAGTACTAGATCATATCGCATTGCCATTTTGATTCGTCAAATTTTTTGGGAGTTATGGGACTTTGATTATTTCCACATTGTTATAAAATGGCAAATCTTGTGCACGCAACTCCTCAGAAACCACTGTTCAGAATTCATTCTAATTTTACAGGATGGTTAGTTACTATTAATACTAGATCATATCGCATCGCCATTTTGATTATAAATTTTGTGGGATTTATGGGACTTTGATTATTTCCACATTGTTATACAATGGCAAATCTTGTGGACGCAACTCTTCAGAAACCACTGTTCAGAATTCATTCAAATTTTACAGGATGGTTAGTTACTATTAATACTAGATCATATCGCATTCCCATTTTGATTATAAATTTTGTGGGATTTATGGGACTTTGATTATTTCCACATTGTTATACAATGGCAAATCTTGTGGACGCAACTCCTCAGAAACTACTAGTCCGAATTTCTTCTACTTTTACAGGATTGTTAGTTGCCGTATGTACTAGATCATATCACATCACCATTTTGATTCAACAAATTTTACTGGAGTTATGGGACTTTATCGACATACTGCATACTACAACATAGGAAGACTTTGTGGACACATCTCGTCATAATCCAATTAAGGGATTTTGCTGAAATTTTGCTTGGCTGTTTGCCACCTAATGCAGTTGATCATATCCTGCCGCCATCTTGATTCGCAAAATTGTACATGAGAAATGGGACTTTATCGACTTTACTGCAGCGGCGGGGGACATAGCTACGTGTAGCAATCTTGTTATTGTAGAACATGAGGCCTTAATTGAAATGTTTGTCAACATTTCTTCTATTACTTTTAATCAGTATTTATTGCAAAAACAATGCTTAAATTTCATAACTATACAGTTATTGNATTATTTCCACATTGTTATACAATGGGAAATCTTGTGGAAGCAACTCCTCAGAAACGGCTGGTCAGAATTCATTCAAATTTTACAGGATGGTTAGTTACTATTAATACTAGATTATATCGCATCGCCATTTTGATTATAAATTTTGTGGGAGTTATGGGACTTTGATTATTTCCACATTGTTATACAATGGGAAATCTTGTGGACGCAAATCTTGTGGACGCAACTCCTCAGAAACGGCTAGTTTGAATTTTATTCTACTTTTACAGGATTGTTAGTTGCTGTATGTACTAGATCATATCACATCGCCATTTTGATTCAACAAATTTTACTTGAGTTATGGGACTTTATCGACATACTGCATACTACAACATAGGAAGACTTTGTGGACACATCTCGTCATAATCCAATGAAGGGATTTTGCTGAAATTTTGCTTGGCTGTTTGCCAACTTATGCAGTTGATCATATCCTGCCAACATCTTGATTCGCAAAATTGTACATGAGAAATGGGACTTTATCGACTTTACTGCAGCGGCGGGGGACATAGCTACGTGTAGCAATCTTGTTATTGTAGAACATGAGGCCTTAATTGAAATGTTTGTCAACATTTCTTCTATTACTTTTAATCAGTATTTATTGCAAAAACAATGCTTAAATTTCATAACTATACAGTTATTGAAGAAGGTTAATAATATATATCTATATCATTGTATTTTTGTAGTTGTTAGACACAGTAGCAGATTGTATGGCATTTGGAGCAATAAATAAATGTCCTGAATGTAAGAAAGGCCAACTTATTTACACGTAAGTACTGGTTTCCATGTTACCTGTAGGAATGTATCTGAATATGTAAAACAGTCAAGAAAATTATTTGCATACTTTAAATAATGATAAAATGATGTACTGTGGAAGTACTATTATTCATGGACATCAGTTTCATAAATTTTACTATTTCGTGAGTACTTAAATTAGTGGTTTAGAATTCTTTTCATTAAATCTCTAGGAAAAATTCCATTTTTTGGGGAACTTAATTTAGTGGTTTTAGCTTTCCATGAAATCCACGAAAATTGGAACCCCATGAAAAATAGTAATTTCACAATATAAAGTGTTTTCATTAAGATACATAAAATTATTGCAGTTGGAGTTAACATATGTGTTATGGTCTCATGTTCATTTACTCCATATCCTTTCATAAAATATTTACAGCCTAATAATTCAAAATTAACTTGGATGTGAAGGAGAATTTCTTGTACAACCTGTTACTGATTCTGTCTGTGCTAACTTTGTTCTCCTGAAACAGATGCATTGAAGTGAAAGTTAATTGATACAAAATCAGATCACAAACAAAATATAATGTACCGATTCTTACAAGAATTATGTAATAAAATGAAGTAACTGATTTCTTTATAGGAGTGGTGGTTACAAATGTACAGGAAGTGTCACAGAATGGACCAAATGTCAGTATATTACACAGACACCATCAAGGAAGTCATTCAAAATACCGAAAGAATATCATGATGTGGATGTTTTGTAAGTTTGTAATTTGTATGCAATTCTCTAAGGTGAATTTTGCTCATTTTACCCCACACAACAAAGTTGCGAATGGAATGTTGACCAGTCTGTCCATTATTCAGTCGGTCAAACCATGAGTCCTGTACTTGATGGCATAACTTCTCATGACATGACAAGTTGCTTTCATATCTGGCAGGATTTTTGCTCATGATGTGCATGCTATGCCATGTTGATAAAACAATTCTAGTAGGAGTTGGGGGATTTTGTCTATTTTTCTTCTTGATTGATTCTTTGATTAGTTAGAGTTTAACATCCATTTTGCAATATTTAAGCTTTATCAGGACAACAACAAATTAATCAAATAATAAAATATAAAGGTAAATAAGAAAGATATAAAGGAGGTAGGGACAACTTGGGCAAGGAATTTGAATGCCACTGGAAGTAGGGACATGAAACATAGCCTTCCATATCAGCCCAAGTAAGTCTGTTCTTCTATTTTCTGCTAATCTACTCCAATACACATTTGTATCTGAACTCCCCAGAAACCGTTTACATATTTGATAAGATTGTTGCTTATGGTCTGAAAATGTGGATAGTTTATAACAATATTATGAACAATTTTTGTAGAAGTTAACAATATTATGAACAATTTTTGTAGAAGTTATGGGACATTGACTATTTTTCTGCTAAACAAACAAACTATCATCTTGTTAGTTCAACTCCTCTTAAAGGCTGGAAAGATTTCTATCATATTTAATTGTTGTCATTGTGTATAGATGTGCAGACTTCACCACTATGTTGAACAAATTTTGGAGGAATTATGTGACTGTTATTCTGCTAATCTACCAAAATATTATCTTGATAGTGAAACCCCTCTGTAGTAGGGTATATGTGGTATTGTTTGTCATGACTTGAACAAATGTATTTTATCCACAACCAGGAATTTATGAAATTATTCTATCAATGTGAGGGTCTTGATGTGTGAAAGGGCTTCAATACTGTAGGATTATCGAGTATGTTGAGGTGTGGTATATGAGAATACCCACTAAGACTTCTAAATTTTTCAAATAAAAGCAAAAACTATTATTTCATTCTGACCTCAGTGGTATATAAAAGCAGCACTTAGGGTCTGTAATTTTGGAACAGAGACTAAAATTTAAGTTTCCAGATTTCAATTTAGTATGTAATAACAAATATATTGCTCATGTTACTGTGACTTTGGTTTCTGTATATGGCCATTTTGACAACTTATGTCGCTTCAGTGCAGATCAAATCAAATGGAAGTCAATAAATCGAAATATGTGTATTGGTAAAAGCTGATGGCGAACAAATTACCAATATGATCTAAATAGAAAAGCCAAAATATGCCAAGAACTGAGCTATGCAAGATGCAGATACTGCTTAGTTTTCAAAAAAATTTTCTTAAATTTAGATATAGAGAGATCACAAATAAAATAAGTTTTAGGGCTTGCACCAAAGTACTAGCTACTGGGATGGTGAATACCTTCTGGGACTAACAGTTCTCCAGCAGAGGCATCAGCCTAGTGGTAATACAACTAATGCCAAAGTTACTGTGAATTTGGTGTTTACATATGACCATTTCTACAACTTACAATGTATGTCACTTCAGTGCAGATCATAACAAAAGTTTGGAAGTCCGAAAATGGAAATATTTATACCCCCGCTCCGGAGGGATGCTACTTCCTGTTTACTGACTTAGTCAATTTTTCATTATTCTGTGTGTCCGTCACAACTTTCGTAAAGCTTTTCTCTGCAATGGTAAATGATACAAACTTGAAATTTTGTCAGAAGCTTTGT
>MJUU01047872.1:10537-23680 GCA_002080025.1 Modiolus philippinarum | reverse complement strand
ATGCCATATTGTGGGATGCATTTTCAGACCTGTCGGAATGCTACTTCCTGTTTACTGACTTAGTTTAATTTTCATCATCCCGTCTGTCCCTCACAACTTTTATAATTTTCATCATCCTGTCCGTCCCTCACAACTTGCATACAGCTTTTCTCTGCATTGGTAAATGATACAAACTTGAAATTTTGTCAGAAGCTTTGTGTAGGCATGCCATATTGTGGGACACATTTTAAGACTTGTGGGGTACTACATTTTGTTTACCAACTTTGTCAGGTTATTAGAGACTGGAAGATGAGAGCGGGGGTATTGCTAGTGAGCATTTGCTCACAGATCCCTTGTTGTATAATCTGTGAATTATATTCTCTGAAATGTCTCCGATAGCAATTACTTTGCCTTTCGAAACTTTTTTACATAGCATTGTGCTTTTTAAGTATATTTCTGAGGACCGTCTGGCATTGTTGCTAAAAAGATGATGAAGCTAACAAGTTCTTCTTATTAATGGTGTTAGTGTTAATTTTATGATTTTTTTCTCTCAGGAAAAAATATAAATATGTGAAGCGTGATAGAGTGTTCCCTAGAGGTGCAGGTATGCATGAAGATGAAGGTCCTGTTAGTTCCTCTTTAGATTCTACAGATTCAGGGTATGTATCCTATGTATTTATTGTGTATATTATCTTTTATTTTCAGCCATTTTTCGCAGATTTTTTTTTGCCCTTAGAAATGGAAGGCATATTTTATATGGTTCTATAATGTTTGACCTCTTGACCTTTACCTTGACATTTGACGCACTTCAAAAAAATATAAAAACATACATTTTGAATGGAGCATGGAGCTGTTATATGACATGGATTTCATATCTCACATGTGTATTTTTTGTAGTTAGACTAGCAGTTACTGACTTACTTGTATATAACATGTTAATTATACTGTAGGTTTTATCTTGGTTGATGTGCAGTCACATCTATGTTTCACAACACATCTTGTGATATATCCGATAAAGTTTACATTGAAGTAAAATTTCAGTCTCCCACTACAATTTATTGATTTTCAGTCCTTATGTTTAGTTATTTCCTTTTCTATTCAACGTGATGTGTCAGAATTTTAACTTGCCACTTAAAGAAATCAATTCAATTCAGCTTCAGATAGTTTATTGTTATTTATATATTTTTATATATTTTTTTGTTTGATTNTGGATTTTGATGGGGTTTGTTTCAGTGTGCTCCTGAGGAAATTTTCAATCTGGAGTATGCCAACGGATTTCACGTAGCATGTACCGCTCACGAGATAAATGGGGCCCAACAGGGGCTAATCTCAAAAAAATTATTTTTTTTATTTTAAGTCCGATTTTGATGCAGTTTTTTTCAATGGATTCCCTGTGAAAAATTAACATCCCATTCAGCTATTAGATTTTTGGTTACTTGTTTCCTTTCCCAGCTATGAGGGGCCGAAGGGGCCAAAATTGCGAATTTGCAGATTATGTAGAATTTCTATTTTTCATCGGATTTCAATGGGNTAGTTTGTTTCCAGCTAATAACTGTGTCAAGCTTCTTTTTGTGTCCATCTAATTATTGTGTCAGGCTCTTTACTGTGTCCACATTCACTTTGAACTACTTTTGTTGAAATTTCAGTGATCAACATGCTGTGGTCGTATCATGCTGCGGTCGTATCTTGACTTTTACCTTGACATTTGACGCACTTAAAAAAAATATAAAAACATACATTTTGAATGGAGCATGGAGCTGTTATGTGACATGGATTTCATATCTCACTCGTGTATTTTTTGTAGTTAGACTAGCAGTTACTGACTTGTATATAACATGTTAATTATACTGTAGGTTTTATATTGGTTGATGTGCAGTCACATCTACACCCCCTGATTCGTTTAACTGACCCACACGAACGATATACGAACGAACGAAAAACGATGTACGAACGCACGATAAATGATGCAGGAACGCATGACAAACGAACGAACGAAAGGTAATACGCACGCCAGTATCGTCTAAACGAACGATTCATATCGTGTACACAAACGAACGCTGTAATCGTGCGTGCAGACAAACGAATGCTCTTATCGTGCAAACGATCGAACGTTCTAATCGTATGTACAAATGAATGCTCTAATCGTGTGTACAAACGAACGTTTTTATCTAATGTGCCACCGGTTTATTACTTCACATTGGACAGTAACCTATGTATGAATGGAATTTCACCGGCTTTTGACTAAAATATCTATTAAAAGCTAATTATACGGAACGTCTGATACATTTTGAATTCGTGGTGGTCCAGCACAAAAAATCACTAATGTAATAGTTTGGATAGTAACGTAAAAGGTCGATCTAATTTTTATTTATCTATTTTCTGCGCAACAATTACAAAAAAAAAATTAAAATAGAAATGGGAAAAAAAAAAGAACCTTCACGGTCGCTAATTGCTTATCTGTTACCGTGATTTTTGTGCAGCTATATCTGAATTTCGAACTATGTGATTCAATAGGCTACCTTAGAAAATAACTCAATTTAGTACTTAATATAGCTTTTGGCAGCTGCCACAAAAAATCCTACACTTTGGGTTTTCCGAAAGAACAGTAATGTAATTTTTTATGATTGCTTTTTCTGTACGTTCATTTATTTGATAATTTGCACATTAATGCATGTATATATTCAAGCTCTGTGTACACCAACCATCCGGATGGAAGGAACAAGTATTTTTGTCTTCAACTGTGCGTGTATCCTTATAGATATTTGCTTGTGTATCAATCTGATAGCGAGTTTGTATTTGACAAATGCAAGACAGTAGTTTGACTGGGTGTTTTTTAACCGAATCACACAGTCTCTGTTTCTAGGGAAATAGCTTCATATTTCACATGGATGCGAAGTTGCTGATATTTCCATATTTCATATTTCAACGATCAACAATAAATTTAACAAAGATATATTTCATAAAAATACTTTAAATATTAGAAATTGATTGACAGGAAGGAAAGAAACTTACGTTATCCAATAAAATGACTTTTTACAATTTTATCCAAAAAAAGTTATTTGGCTTCAAGTCGGATTATCCTTTTTAATAAACATTGTCTGTTTCGGTTTGACAGATAAACAATAATTGATAATTAAAAAGGATCTTTGTGACACAACTTTTTGAAACATTTTAGCCGAAAATATTTACGGTTTAATAAAAATAAACAATATTTGTGTAAAAAATCGCTACTTTGTCTATCAAAATAGGATATAAGAATGAAATCGACAAAACATGAAAGAAATAAGCATCTATAAATAATAATTCTTTATAGAAAAATGAAAAGAACAAAATATAATTAAAACTTTTGATTAAAATATAAAATCTATTTCAATTTACGGAAGGACAAAATGATACGGTCATATTTCCTATTCCTATTCCGTTCCTAGCAAAATACATTTCTCAAAACGATGAAAGACTTTTTGACATACTAGATTTTCACATATACATGTATACATGCGCAATGCATACAATACATACAACGAGATTAATTTGCAAAACAATTCACGAAATGTTAGCTTTTCAAAATCGACTGACGAAATCTCACTTCGGGTATATAAATATAATTCGAAAACAGCATATCTGAATGTCTTCTTCCATTAGAATCAAGAACGAAAAAAGCTGTATTTTTATTGTCAACGCCTGTATATTTGCTCCACCTAAGACAGTTTCTACTAGAGAAATTTCATAATACTTGCAAATCATTTTAATCTTCCATTTGCAATTAAAATTGTTTCAACGGGAAAATTTTCTGTACGTAACGTTTTATTCTTCGGGACAAATATTATTATGATAGAACTTCTCTCGTGACATTGTGTTTTCATTCGTGGTATTCCTTCAACAGGTTTGACAATTTGTGGAGATGAGGTATGATTTACGAAATCCGACTCACAGAACTGAAGTTAACATAAATTGCAAAGACGATGTATGCTATTTTTTGCAAATTCGTGGAAATGAAGTGCCGCCAAAATCTACTTAAACATACTGACGAAACATGTGTACACAATATAAACAGGTGTTCTATCTTTTATTACATCTTATTAATTTTGTCAGTTTTTTCCTGTGTCTTGTTGATTTTCTCAGTGTCATTTATGCAATTCAGTAAAATAAATTGTGTAATTGCAAAGTCGCCAACACACAGTTTATGAATTCTTTTAATTACCACAAACCCCTGTATTTTACTCATCCTCGCTCAAGTTTATTGATCTGTCACCTTTTCAAAGGGGTTAAAAATATAAAGTGTTCCGTGTTTATTTCATGACAGCAACGAACTTTTTTTTTAATTGTGCGAACAGTGTCAAAGTTCTGCAAAGACAGATATATTTGTTTTTCACAAAGATTGTTTATAGATATGTTGTTGTAACAGGCATTTTATCCATGGAAAAAACACCAAGGAAAGTGCATGATTGATTCAGTAAAGAAGGTTATCTGGTAATACCATGTTTGAACCTGCATGGCAGAACGGGAAGTTCTGAAACTGGATGCGTATATGTGGAAACAAAGTACGAAATTACTCAAATTTATATTCTGCATTTGACCATTTCAACAACTTATGTCTCATGATTCTCTCATCAGTGCAGATAATATCAAATATTGAAATCCATGCACAAAGTTATTATTTTAAAGTGTGAAAATAGTAATAGTAAAAATATACTGGTTCTTCACCTGTGACGTTTTTTTCTTATTTTCTTTTCTTTTTTTAATAAACGGGGGATTTTCATTTCATATAGCTATTCAGTTGACAAAAAAAGCTGGTTGCAATAATACGCCTTGGGGTAAATGAAATATACAAAAGTACATGTACAAAAAAAATGTACACAAAACAACATATAGAAATTTTGTGACAGTAAGTATGCTTCGGCCAAAGTGGACTTCATTTTTGTAATTAAATATTTGCTTTTAAAAGAAGTCAAAAGTTTCTAACTGCTGATTAAAGTATGGTATTTGCCTCGGCTTCCTGAATGGTTAATATTACCTAGGACTAGTATAACTGTTATATTGTATATTAGTCCCAGATATTACATAAAATCTGTATTATGTTATTATTGACGTAAATAGTTTGTTTCTAAGAAGTTTTTTGTTTATAAATTTTAAACATTGACCCAACATGCAGATGGTGTTGTTTGGTGTTTGATATCGTGAACAGTCTCTTAAAGAAGTCGAAGTTTTTATATGAAGCCTTGCAGGTAAATTCAGGCGACCTATTCAGAAGGTGAATCTTTAACGTGAAGGTACAAAAGTGTGATCAAAGTAAATAAAAATTTGAACTATAGACGAATGGAGAAAGTAACTATAAATAATGTACTGCTAAATTATCGGTGCACGATAACAGGGATTGTGATGATGAACTAACGCACAAACGAACGCACAATACTAGCGTTCGTGCAGACGAAAGAACGATAGCGGCATTCGTCCAGACAAACGAATTAGTATTTTACAGTAACCAATCAAATTTAATTATTTGGTTTTCAATCATTTGATTCCTTGCACGAACGAACGAACGCGTTTATCGTGCAGACGAACTATCAATGCAAACGAACGGAAAACGATACACGAACGAACGGAAAACGAAAAACGAACGATAAAAAAGACAAGTTAAACGAATCAGGGGGTGTATGTTTCACAACACATCTTGTGATATATCCGATAAAGTTTACGTTGAAGTAAAATTTCAGTCTCCCACTACAATTTATTGATTTTCAGTCCTTATGTTTAGTTATTTCCTTTTCTATTCAACGTGATGTGTCAGAATTTTAACTTGCCACTTAAAGAAATCAATTCAATTCAGCTTCAGATAGTTTATTGTTATTTATATATTTTTATATATTTTTTTGTTTGATTCTAAAGTGAAAATTACTTTGCAGCAATGTTTATTATAGAGCAAAATATAAGTTTTGAATTTGTTGCAATGTGAAAGGTCAATGTATATTTATAATATCTGTTAGTATACACTAATTTTACCTTAACATTCCTACAGGTATATGGAAATCAATATCAACATTAGATTATGTTAAGTTTCTTTCGATCGAATGATTAAGTTTAGCTTATACTAGCTACCGTATATTTTCGATTATAAGTCGGTCTGATTATAAGTCGGAATGTCTTTTCGTGAAAAAAAGCTTTGTATTTAGCGTTGATCACGATTATAAGTTGGTCAGAGATTGTTGTCAGGTTGTGTTCCATAACTTCAACATGAAATCGGTATAATTTCTTATATTGCCTACATTGGAATAAAAGAATATCTTCTACATGAGATAAATGCTGCATGTGAAGCATTTAATATGTGCTAAAAGCAGCTTTCATCATTTTTCTGGCAAAGACATTGTATTAAGGGGGAATAACTGAAGTTTGTTTACTTATTTGATATGACGAAAAACCCAAAAATATGATAAACAAAATGAGAACAAAAGTACGTATTTCCAATATTAAAATTTTTTTATAGCCGGTCTTAAATTAGAGTTGAAATGAACATTAAATCTTATATATGGACTAAATGTCAAAAAAAGAATAAACAGTATTGAAATAGTCAGGTAAGATATTTTATGACACTCCTAGGAGAAAGGTGTTAGTTATTGTTGGTTTTCGGTAATTTGTGAAATCAACATAGTACACAAATAGTGAAACGTAAATACACATAAAGTACCTCCATGATGCTGAAATGAAAACATCATGAATTTAGTAAGAAAACAACTCAAAAATGCTTATTTCTTTTTAAAAGTAATAAATAATGTCTCAATACATCCAGATGATTGATCAATACCGGCAAACTGTATAATTTTGGTCTTCATCGTATGTGTCTACTGGACATTTTAGGTTCTCGACTTTCCTCCTTGGTTCTCGGTTACTCTTATAAGTCAGATCCCTTCTCTGGAAATGAATTTTAGCTCCCAAATTTCTGACTTATAATCGAGTATATACAGCACTATAGACAACTTACTGAAGTGGAAGTGCAGGCGCAGATCCAGATAGGAGTGAAAGGAGGGGTTCCAATCAGAAATAATAGGAAATTTTTGGGGTATTTCTCAGTAAAACTTCAGTATATTCATTAAAAAATGAATGATTGTCCAAAAAAAGGGGGTTCTAACCCCAGCACCCCCTCCATCCCCTTGGATCCACCAATGAAGTGAGTTATTGAATTGAAAACATCAGAATGCATACTTTAGTATATTTCTGTCTGAAGGTCGAAGTCATTAGATGGAATGCAGTTTGTAATTGGAAAAACAGAGAAATCTAAAGGAGAAATTTCAAAAGAAATCCAACGTTTGGGTGGCCATGTTGTAACCAAGGTTACATCTGGGACAGCAGCTGTTATAAGCTGTAAAGGTAAGGTTTAAAAAGTAAGCTTAAAGAGTCAGTTTTACAAGCCCAGTACATTTTTCCATCACTTTTATGTCAGTGACATAGGTACAGGGGTCTAATATTATCAATGCAGCTGTGAAATAGGCATCAACTAAAACTTAAACCTTTGCTCCTTAAATGGACACTTTTAGTATTAGGGGGTTCAAATTTGAGGTTGGACTTTTTCATAGTGAGTTTTCTGAAAGTACCATATAAATGGATATTTTCACTTTTACCTTGGATTGAATGTAGTTTAAATTTCAATACTTAAGCCTTACTTTTTAGTAGGCATAAAGTGTTATGATGTTCACATTAGGTAATATATGAATAGAGCTCTCTTAAAGCACCACATGTTTTTAGAATTTCCAAGTAATGATTTATCAAATAATTACATACTGTCTTCAAATTTGATATATATGTAAATATTGCTGGTAGCAAAACTAGGTCAGAAATCTAGTAAATGTAAATGTATTTGTTTTGTAGCTGAAGTAACCAAGAAATCTAACAACATCAAGGATGCAGAAAAAGCCAATGTACAGGTTGTTGACGAAGGTTTCCTAGACAGTGTACAGAAGGGTGGAGCATTTTTAATGATACAGTCACATAATCTTGTGTCCTGGGGATCAGATGTATGTATTCAGTAATTGTAAAATTCAGTTTTTATACTGTATAGAGTTTAAGAACTGGTAGTTTTTATGCCCCCAGATCTGGGGGCATATTGTTTTTGTCCTGTCTGTCTGTCTGTTTGTCTGTTTGTCTGATTGTCTGACTGTACATCCAAATTTTAACCTTGGCTATAACTTTGGAACTATATAAGGTAGACTTTTCATATTTGGCAAGTGTATAGGTCTAGTCAAGATTAACATAAATATACAAAAAAAATTAGGTCAGGTCAAAGGTTAGGTCACAGAGGTTAAAAGGGGGTGAAATTGGCTGTTTTCACATATTTGACTGTAGAATCCTTATTATTTATCTTATTGAGACATGGTTTGTTTCATGTTATTGCTAATAAAGTTGCCCAACTGTTTTATGTCGCCAGATTTGAGGTAGCATTTACCGTTTTTGAGAAACAAGAGTTTTTAAAGAATTTTTTAATTTTTTGTCGGATCTTGATGCAGTATTTTTCTGTAGGTTTCTTATAGTATGGATAAAGAGATACTTTTAACAATAAAAACCATTTCAATAAATAAGAGGCCCAAAGGGGCTTCATCTGTTTCAAAATAAAAGAGTTAAATTGGGTGTTTTTATGGTCATAAACAACTTTTGAACTATGCAAGATAGACCTTTAATATTTGGCAAGTGTATAGGTCTTGTCAATATGAACATAAATGTGAAAAAAAAAAAATTAGATCAAAGGTCAAGTTCACAGAGGTCAAAAAGAGGTAAATGTGGGTATTTTCATATATATTTTACTGTAGAATCTGGGGACATATGTAGTGTTTCACAAACATATCTAGTTTTTAGCTCTTTTGGCTATAGTCAGGGTGAGCTTTTGCCATCACTTTTCGTCCTTCGTCCGTCCGGCGTAAACTTTTCATTCAAAGATCTTCTCCTCTAAAACTACTGGGCCAATTGAAACCAAACTTGGCCACAATAGTCCTTAGATGGTCCCCTGCAAAAAATTGTTTTTCAGGTCCGCGTGATATCCAAGATGGCCGCCAGCGGGGATCTGATTTGACATTGGACCCTATTGGAAAATACTTTCATAGATCTTCTCCTCTGAAACTACCTGGCCAATTGAAACCAAACTTGGCCACATTAGTCCTAAGATGGTCCCTGCAAAAAGGTTGTTTTTCAGATCCGCACGATATCCAAGATATCCGCCAGCGGGGATCATAGTTTTAACATTGGACCCTATGGGAAAACACTTTCAAAGATCTTCTCCTCTAAAACTACAGAGCCAATTGAAACCAAACTTGGCCACAATAGAGATGGTCCCCTGCAAAAAAGTTGTTTTTAAGATCCGGGCTATATCCAAGATGGCCGCCAGCGGGGATCATAGTTTTAACATTGGACCCTATGGGAAAACACTTTCCATGATCTTCTCTAAAACTACTTGGTCAATTAAAACCAAACTTGGCAACAATAGTCCTTAGATCGTCCCCTGCAAAAAGCTTGTTTTTCAGATCTGCACGATATCCAAGATGGCCGCCAGCGGGATCATAGTTTTAACATTGGACCCTATGGGAAAACACATTCAAAGATCTTCTCCTCTGAAACTACTGAGCCAATTGAAACCAAACTTGGCCACAATAGTCCTTAGATGGTCCCCTGCAAAAAATTTGTTTTTCAGATCCATGCTATATCCAAGATGGCCGCCAGCAGGGATCATAGTTTTAACATTGGACCCTATGGTTTCAAAGATCTTCTCTGAAACTTTTCAGCCAATTGGAACCAAACTTGCCCACAATAGTCTTTAGGTTGCGGCTCTGCAAAAGAGTTGTTTTTCAAGTCTTTGCTTAATGCAAGATGTCTGCCAGCGGGGAATAATTTTAACATATGACCCATTGGGAAAACATTAAATATCTTCTCCTGAAATTACATGGCCAATAATGAAAACATACTTGATCACAACGGGCCATAGTTGTTCCCGTTGGAAAAACTTGCCTGGCTTGTCTGCATGGCATTTAAGATGGCCCAAGTGGGGAACATAGTTTAACCTTGAGACCTATTGGAAGCCTATCGGAAAGCATTTAAAGATGTTCTCCTCTGAAAATATTTAGTCAATTGAAACCAAAATTAGACTCACTGGTCCCCTTCAAGAAAAGTGACAGTAGAACTGCACCCCACCCAAAATAGCTGCCAGTCTGGAATAAAGTTTAACTTAAGATAATATAACATCAATGTCTATTAATTTGAAAATAATGCCCTTGAAACATTGGGATTATTTTAACTGCGTAAATCAGCCGTGGCCCAGGTGAGCGATACAGGCTCTTGAGAGCCTCTTGTTTATGAAATTGTTGGCAATAAGGAAGACTTTTTAATTACCTTTATACCAAATTTTTCTAAGTTTAGCAACATCCCCAAATGTCAAATCTAATTACATGTCTCTCATTCTGCTTTTCCAATGGCATACAAACTTATCTGTATAATGACATTTCAATGACACAATTGAAAACATGGATAAACTTACAATTTTTAAATTTTGTTGTCAAAGCTTCAAGCCCTTATACATGGGGTGGCATAATAGTCAAGTCTAAAATTTTGTTTGAAATTTGCGTAAAAAATTCACATTTTGAAAAAAAAACTATGAAATTAAGTATATGGAAATTATGCATGAACTAAGAGTGAGAACAGAATAAAGAAGACTTTTCTTATTATGAAAATGACTTGCATCATAAAAACATAAGTTCATATGTACATATTATTTAATACTGATTAGTTTTTCCCATTAGCAAAGTCATGGTATGTGAGTGGGTGGGGGTTTGGAAAGGGCATATTCTTGTACTGTTGTCCATTTGTCTGTTTGGGGGACATCTTTAATATCTTAGCCACAAGCATTCATGGGTTGTACTATGTTCTAGTGTTGATGAAGTTTTGGTAAATGGTAAAAATACCCCTCTTAGTAAGAACAATTTAATTTGTGATGTACAAATGGGTTGGGATTTGAAAGTACTATAGTTGCCATATATCTTTTATTATGTTTTTTTTTAAATGTAAATTTTAAAGTGCTATCAGTATGTTTGGCTAGGTCTTTGAAACATGATTAAACAATTCTCATAGTGAAAAAAATAGAGATGTACAAATATGTTTGAAGTGAAATAGACATGTATATCTGAAAATATTGGAAACAATAGGGCTTAACAATGTAATAATATATCCTGATTATAGTGAATTATTGCACACTTAATGTTTTAAACATTAATCAACTTGTTGTCACAATTGACTGTTATGTACTTTTAGCCTACAACCAGAATAGTACCAGCGTCTGCAGCGAAAAGTATGGGGAAAAGTGCACAGGCTAAAAAAAGGGAAAAAGAAGAAGGTATTATCTTTTAGTTTAGATATTTACGAAAGGATATTGTGTAAATGAACATGAGACCATAACTTATATGTAAACTCCAACAACAATAATTTTAATGCTGTCGTCAAGCTTTTCTGTGCAATGAGTAAAGATACAGATTTGAAAAATTTTATCAGATGCTTTGTATAGTTCTGGCGTATTGTGTGATACATTTTAAGACTTCTTTGGGACTACATTTTGTTTACCAATTTAGTCAGGTTATTAGATGCTGGAAGTTGAGAGCGAGGATATTTCTAGTCAGCAGGGGCTCACAGATCCCTAGATTGTTCTGTCTATGCCCAGGTGAGCTACAGCCTCTTAATAGCCTTTTGTTTGGTGTTGGCAAATTGTTGTAAAATTTTATTACAGTACAGTACAAAAATGACATATCCATCAAACAATACTAAAACAAGACGTCAAATAAGTATATCCACTATAGGAAACTAAAACAGGACGTCAAATAAATATATCCACTATAGGAAACTAAAACAGGACGTCAAATAAGTATATCCATTAAAGGAAACTAAAACAGGACGTCAAATAAGTATATCCTGAATAGGAAACTAAAACAGGACATCAAATAAGTATATCCACTATAGGAAACCAAAACAGGACGTCAAATAAGTATATCCATTAAAGGAAACTAAAACAAGACGTCAAATAAGTATATCCACTATAGGAAACTAAAACAGGACGTCAAATAAGTATATCCACTATAGGAAACTAAAACAGGATGTCAAATAAGTATATCCTCTATAGGAAACTAAAACAGGATGTCAAATAAGTATATCCAGTATAGGAAACTAAAACAGGACGTCAAATAAGTATATCCACTATAGGAAACTAAAACAGGACGTCAAATAAGTATATCCTGTATAGGAAACTAATACAGGACATCAAATAAGTATATCCACTATAGGAAACTAAAACAGGACGTCAAATAAGTATATCCACTATAGGAAACTAAAACAGGACGTCAAATAAGTATATCCACTATAGGAAACTAAAACAGGACATTAAATAAGTATATCCACTATAGGAAACTGAAACAGGACGTCAAATAAGTATATCCACTATAGGAAACTGAAACAGGACGTCAAATAAGTATATCCACTATAGGAAACTAAAACAGGATGTCAAATAAGTATATCCACTATAGGAAACTGAAACAGGACGTCAAATAAGTATATCCACTATAGGAAACTAAAGCAGGAAGTCAAATAAGTATATCCACTATAGGAAACTAAAACAGGACGTCAAATAAGTATATCCAGTATAGGAAACTAAAACAGGACGTCAAATAAGTATATCCACTATAGGAAACTGAAACAGGACGTCAAATAAGTATATCCACTACAGGAAATTAAAACAGGACGTCAAATAAGTATATCCACTATAGGAAACCAAAACAGGACGTCAAATAAGTATATCCAGTATAGGAAGCTAAAACAGGACGTCAAATAAGTATATCCACTATAGGAAACTAAAACAGGACGTCAAATAAGTATATCCACTATAGGAAACCAAAACAGGACGTCAAATAAGTATATCCATTAAAGGAAACTGAAACAGGACGTCAAATAAGTATATCCACTATAGGAAAGACGTCAAATAAGTATATCCATTAAAGGAAACTAAAACAGGACGTCAAATAAGTATATCCTGTATAGGAAACTAAAACAGGACGTCAAATAGGAAACTAAAACAGGACGTCAAATAAGTATATCCACTATAGGAAACTAAATCAGGACGTCAAATAAGTATATCCACTATAGGAAACTAAA
>MJUU01047871.1:122181-134458 GCA_002080025.1 Modiolus philippinarum | reverse complement strand
GGGAACATAGTTTTAACATTGGACCCTATGGAATACACATTCGAAGATCTTCTCAGAAACTACTAGTCCAATTAGAACCAAACTAAGCCACAATGGTCCTAAGGTGGTCTCTATTGGTCCTATTGATTTTAAGGGGAACCTCTGCCTAAATTTTTTAATTTTTATTTGAATTGTGGTCTGAATGTTTCAATTTCAGCATTATGTATTACCTTGATTATAAGGGGAACCCCTGCCCAATTTTTTTTGAATGGTGTTCTGTTATGGGTGGTAATGGATGGTGGATCTTTCAGTTGCCATGGAAACCAAACAAGAATACTGTAATTTTAGAAAAAAAAAGTATTCTGCTAAATTTTATGTTTTGTTTTTACCTATTGGAAATGCCTTTTATCTATGTCAGCCATGGTCCAGGTGAGCGATACAGGCTCTTGAGAGCCTCTTGTTCTGTAAAACATTTAAAATTTTGATGTTTTTAATTATAAATTTATAACAGATAGAGGTAAAGTTGAAATTGCAAAAATGTTCAGCATGTCCAGATCTACCCACAAGGAAATTTCAAAGAAAATCCAATTACCCATCAAGGAGTTATGGCCCTTTATTGGTCAAATTTTTCATGGTTTTATACTTTTTCTCTTATATTTCAAAAACACTTCCTGATAGAGATCAAGTTTAAATTGCCAAAATGTTCAGCAAGTCAAGGACTACACTTGAATGAACATGGTGAAGTTTTCTGACCTCTTTGAAAAATGTTTCCGTCAAGTCTGCATTACATCCAAGATGGCTACCAGATTTGAACATAGTTTAACATTGAACCCAATGTGAAAGCATTGAAAGATCTTTTCCTCTGAAACAACAAAACCATTTTTATCCAAACTTGGCCACAATAGTCCTTAGTTGGTTCCCTTTGAAAAATAAGTCTAGCAAGTCCGCACTTCATCCATGATGGAAACTTAGTTTAATATGTACCCTTTGGGTAAACACTTTCAAAGATTTTGCCTCTGAACCTACTAGGCTAATTGGAACAAAACTTGGACACAAAGTCCTTAGTTGGCACCCCTTCAAAATGTGTCTGGCAAGTCTGCATACAATCCAAGATGGCCCCAATGGGGAACATAGCTTAACATTGGACCCTTGGGACAGCATTCAAAGATTTTTATGCCCCCAGGGGCATATTGTCTTTGTCCTGTCTCTCTGTGCATCCGAAACTATAACCTTGGCTATAACTTTTGAACTATGTAAGATAGACTTTTTATACTTAGCAAGTGTATAGGTCTAGTCAAGAGGAACGTGAATATGCAAAAAGAGGGTCAGGTCAAAGGTCAAGGTCACAGACGTTAAAAGGGGGTAAAATATTCCCCATATTCGACTAGAATCTTTATCATTTATCATTTTAGACAGGGTTTGTTTTCTTTTATTGTTAATAAAATTGTTCAACTGAAGTATGCTGACAGGTTTGAGGTAGCATTTACCGTTTTTGAGAAACAAGAGGCCCAAACGGGGCCAAATGGGAAAAAATTTTGTCAGATTTTGATGCAATATTTTTCTGTAAGTTTTTTATAGCAGGTTTAAATAGATAAATTGAGCAGTTAAAGCCATTTTCAATAAACAAGAGGCCGAAAGTGGCTCCACCCATTTCAGAATAAAAAGGTTAAATTGGGAGTTTAATTTTATTAAGGAAATATAACTTTTGTACTATGTAAGATAGATTTTTAATACTTGGCAATGTATAGGCCTAGTCAAGAGGAAGATTAATATGGCCAAAAATAATCAGGTCAGGTCAAAGGTCAAAGAGTGGTAAATTGGCAGTTTTCCCTTATAATTGACAAGTATCTGGGGCATATGTAGTGTTTCACAAACATATCTTGTTTCCATTAATTAGATCCTAACTTGGTCATAATAATCCTTAGGTAGTCCCATTTAAAAATGTGGTAAGTCAGCCCTTTATCGAAGATGGTCGTCAAGATTGGACTTAGTTTACATTGTACCCTATGGGAAAACACTTTAGGAGATCAACCCATCTGAAATTATTAGGCAAAATGGAATCAAACTTAGTTCAAAATGGCTACCATTGGAGAGCAGTTTATCCCTGGACCTTATCGGAAAGCATTCAAAGATTTTCTCCTCTGAATCAGCAAAGCCAATTTGATCCAAACTTGGTCACAATATTTCATGATCGGTCCGCTTTTTGAAATTAATTCTTCACTTCATTCTAGATGGTGACCGTGGAAACTTTAACATTTGAACTTATCAAATATCTTCTCCTATGAAACTACTAGGCCGATTGAAACCAAGCATACGTTTATTATTTGATTTTAATGCTGTTGATGAGAGGTTACTCCTTAAAACACGTGTACAGCATAACGAAATTTACTGTTTTTATGCAACTTCGGTATTTTTTGTATTTTGCACCATTTGGCCGATGCCACTGCTGGTGGATCAGAGGTCCCCGAGGGTATTCACAAGTCCAATAGTCAGACTTGTCTGACATGAAAATTTTACCTTGCGCGTTATAGAAATTTACAGTTTTTATCAAAATTCTAACCATTAAAATACTGAGGCTTCATTCTGTGTATGGCACTCGGTAGATATCCTTGGTAATTGATCTGGCTTCCTGTTTTGATATGTTTGGAAATGAGTACTTCTTTTTTTGACTAAATATTATTTGATTTTAATGCTGCTGGTGAGAGGTTAGTCCTTGAAACACGTGTACAGCATAAGGAAATTTACTGTTTTTATGCAACTTCGGTATTTTTGTATATTAATAGTCACAGTTGTCTTTGGGTGGTGCCCTTCCAAGTTTGTGATTTTTATGTTTGTTCCTCAATTGGCCCGAAAAAGGGTGACAATATCCGAAATGGTTTGTTATCATGAATATAGTTCAACCATCAAGGTCTATTAAGAGGGGGGCGAGACCAATTTAGGGACGCCGGGATTGGCCATTTTTTAACTCGGGAAATCGGGAGGGCCCATTTTAAGGCCGGGAATTCAGGATGAAAATGCCATCGGGACACGGGAAATGGGTGTTTTTAGACCCGGGAAGTCGGGATTTTATGTCAAAATTTAACGGGACTGGCAAAAATTGGTTTCTTAAATGCAATTTTCCGGGATCGGGACTTTTCTCAAAAAATGTCCGGGATTTGGGATATTCTCATTTTAATGACGGGAAATCGGGATGAAACCCCCTTTCGCCCTCCTTCTGTTAACATACTTAAAAATTAGGTCCTTTGTTATTTAGTTTATTTGGACTGTCTATATAAGCCACGGCCCAGTTGAGTGATAAGACTCTTGAAAGCCTCTTGTTATGTTTGTACCTCATCCAAGATGGCTGCATTAGCATAGTGACCCTCAAAGATCGCTTCCTCTGAAACTACCACACCAATCGGAACCAAACTTTGTTACAATAATCTTTAGGCGGTCCCTTTCAATGTTTGTAATTTTTATATTCGTACCTCATCCAAGATGTCTACCAGCATAGACCATAGTTTACATGGGGACCTAATGGGAAATGCAGGCAAAGATCTTCTCCTCTGAAACTACAGAGCCAACTGGAACCAAACTTAATCACAATAATCCTTGGGAGGTCCCTCCCAAGTTTGTGATTTTTATGTTCGTGAGTCATCCAGCGGGGAACATAGTTTTACATAAAGACCCTATAGAAAATACATTCAAAGATCTTCTCCCCTGGTTCTGCTGAGTCAACCACAACCATACTTTGTCATAATTATCCTTGGGCAGTAACCTTCACAGTTTGTGATTTTCAGGTTCATACCTCATCTAAGACAAGATAACACGGCCGACAGCAGGGAACATAGTTTAACATAGGGACCCTGTAGGAACCGTGTTTAAAAGATCACGTCCGCTGACATCTACCAAGCCAATTAGAACCAAACTTAGGCACCATAGTCATTCGGTGGTTTCTTTCAAAGTGTATGATTTTTATGATCGTACCTCATTAAAGATGGCCACCAGAAAGGAACATAGTTTTACATGATGACCTTATAGGAAATGTATTCAAAGATCTTCCTGATTCTACTGAGCCATTGAAAAACAAACTTGGTAATTTAGTCCTTGTGTGATCTCCTTCAAAGTTTGTGATTTTTATGTTCATACCTCATCCTAGATGGCCACCGGTAGGGAAGATAGTTTAACATAGGAACCCTTTAGAAAATGCATTTAAAGATCTCCTCTGATATCTACCAAAACAACTGGTACCAAACTTTGCAACAAACGTCATTGGGTGGTCTCCTTCAACGTTTGTGATTTTTTTTTGTTCGTACCTAATACAAGATGGCCGCCAGAGGAAACTTAGTTTAACATAGTGACCCTATGGGAAATGCATTCAAAGATCTCTGAAACTACCAAGCCAACTTGACCAATTCTTGGTCACAGTAGTTCTTGTGTGGCCACCAGCAAAGTTTGTATTTTTTTTTTTGGTACCTCGGCTTAGATGACAACCAGGGGGAACATAACATAAGATCCTCTGAGAAATGCGTTCAAAGATCTTCTCCTCTGAAACAAGTTGAACGATTTTGATTAAGTTTAGCATAATAGTCCTTTGGTGGTCCCCTTCATTTTTTGCATATTTTTATGCTCGATGCTCATCAAAGCTGCCCCTTGTTTGGAACATAGTTTAACAAAGGACTCTATGGAAATGCATTCAGAGATCTTCGCCTCTGGAACCACTTAAATATTTTAACAAATTTAATGATTAAAGTTCTTGGATGACCCTTCTCAAAGTTAGCTGTTTTGTTCCTACCAAATCCCGGGTGGCTGCCAGCGGGGAGCATAGTTTGACATAGGAGCCTATGGGTTATGCTTTAAAAGACCTCATTGTGAACAATGTTAACCAAATTTAATCACAATATCTTCAAAGATCTCCTCTGAAACATCTAGGTCAACTGAAACCAAACTTGGCCAGAGTGGTCCTTTGATTGTCCAAAACAAAATAGTTGTTTTTCGGGTTCGCAACTCAACCAAGATGGCCGCCAAAGGGAAATATAATTTTGACATTGGATCCTATGGGAAAACACATTTAGAGATCTTCTCCTCCAAACCTACTGGGCCATATGGAACTAAACTTAGCCACAATAGTGCCTACGTGGTCCCCTGCTAAAAGTTTTTTTTTTTTTTCAGATGACCGCTATATATCCAAGATGGCTGCCAGCAAGGAACATACCTTTTTAACATTGGGTCCTATGGGAAAAGACATTCAAACATCTCATATGAAATTGTTTAGCCGATTGTAAACCAACTTAGCCACAATAGTCTTTAGGTGGTTCGGGTTTCTTGTAAAAATGTTGATTTGCAGGTAAGAGCCTTTTCCCTTTACATCTAAAGTTGTTTTTCTCTGGTGTCTAATAAGAAGCAGGAGATACTTACTCTACAGGCGTAAGTTGGTAGAACTTATGTGTGGATATGGGGATATGGGATATTTACGATTTTTTACAATTTGATATGGGATATTTGAGACAAAATTGAAAGGCATATGTGATGTTTGGACCATGGAATGTGAGATATTTCAATAATAATTGGGATATCTTCAATTTCCAAAGAGATATTTTTGCCCAGATCCACCTAAAAAAGCCTCACTTGTGTCCAGCCCAGTTGTTAAAATTTACATTCCATTATCTTTGGGATCTCATCTTCCGTAAGTTAAATCAATGTAGGGCCAGCGATTACTATATCAAGGCATCATTTACTTTGATCCTTGCATGTCTATTTTGTCTGGTGTATACGTATTAATTATTTAATACTCTTAATCTGTATTTGCTCGACACTGGAACTCCTTTCATAAGTTCAAATGAGTGTCCACGATCGTGGTTGGTCGGCCGAAAGCTAAATATTATAGCCTGCTTTTTCACAGAATGTGAATTCAAACTTTCCTCCTTTAACATGCATCTTCTCAATCTGATTATATATATTTGTGTCATCCACACACAAAGTCGGGCCGACATGTTGTTATTTTACGTTTCTTTGAAACGGCTGAATGAAATGATTTCAACTTTGCACTTAGTTTTTTAAGTCATCAAATACATGCAATAATGAACTATAAAGTGTTCTTTTCTCAATAAATAATTCCAGTTACTTTAAATCCACAGAGTGTTTTAATAGATTGATAAAGTGTCCTTTTCTCATAAATAATTCCAGTTACTTTAGATCCATTGAGTGCTTTTAATAGATTGAACTTATCCAAATGGGTAAAAATTCCTGAGGTAAGAATATTTTTCCTTCAAGTTGGTATTTTGAAGCTGATTGCAAATTACAGAAACTTTTCTGTCATGTGCAGATAAACCTCGAGTATTTTGATACATGTTTCGCAATAATTAAATTCATTAAAATGACTAAATACCGAACTTGCTGCAAATTTAATTTCTACATATGGCCATTTCGACAACTTATGTCTCATCAGTGAATTAGGAATACATTTTGAATATTTATGTATTCATCTAATAAACGAAAAGTCGATGTTGAAAATATATATGTTTTTAGTTTGAAATATAAATATCAAACTGGGACATGCAAAACTAGAGGTTGTCGGAACGACAGCTATCCCTGCACTCCCTGTTTGATACAGAAAACAGTTGTTTTACAGCCTGGGCATCATTTTTCACAATATTTTTGAAACCAAACTACTACTGATTGTCTATATTTTTACAAAAAGAATTTAAGGATATTTGGTTGTTAGGCAGAATTCCCAAAAAGGTGTCCTTTGAGACTTTCAGGGAATTTACCAAGATTGGAATCAAATATTTTTGAAATCAAATTGATTAAACTGTTTGTCCTAAACTAAACAAACTATTTAAGAATGGTTGCTAGGTATAATTCCAAAAATAAGTGGTCTTTGAGATTTTCAGGAAATATACCAAAACTGGAATCAAATATTTTTGAAATTAAATTGATGAAAGTGTTTGCCCTAAATTAAAGAAGCTATTTAAGTATGATTGCTAGGTAGAATTCCAAAACATAAGTGGTCTTTGAGACTTTCAAGAAATTTACCAAAATCGGAATCAAAAATTTTTGAAATCCATTTAGTTAAAATGTTTGTCCTAAACTAAACAAATTATCTTAGTATGGTCGCCAGGTAGAATTCCAAAAAAAAAAAAATAATAATAAATGAATAAAAACTAATAAGTGGCCTTTGAGACTTTCAGGAAATTTACCAAACTTGGAACCGCATTTTAGAATTCCAAAATCTCATTTTCTATCAAACAATTGCTAAAATACACAATTATATGCTCAATTTAAAAAAAAATATGAGTCTTTGACATTTTCAGGAAATTTAACACAGTTGGAACCGGAATCATAATTCTTAAAGCTTATTGGAAATCTAAAGACTATATGCAGCAATTCTGCATAAAGATTTTATCCCTAAATCCAAAAATGTAGGAGGAGTTTGTGTCACATGCCACATATGTCAAAATCCACAACTTTGGGCCTTTGTCAAAATCAACATCTTGGGGCCTCTTGTTTGCACCAAGATAAAGATAAAAAAATCCGAAAGCTTATTGCGCATCTACATACTATATGCAACAATTCTACAACAAAATTAAATCAATAGATCCATAAATGTAGAAGGAGTTTGTGTCACATGCCACATGTGAAAAAATTAACATCTTTGGGCCTCTTGTTTGCACCAAGAGCAATATCAAAAATCCGAAAGCTTATTGCGCATCTAAAGACTATATGCAACAATTCTACAACAAAATTTAAAAAATGCAGGGGTAGTTTGATCGAATCACAAGAAAAGTGTGACGGACGGACGGACAGACGGAGGGTATAACAATATCCCCGAATTTATTGGGTCCGTGTTGTTCATCTTTGTGTGTGTGTGTCTTCATTTTTCTTTTCTGTGCCGTACCAATGTTTTGTCTCTGTTTTTTTTTCCTTTTTTGTTTCTGATATTGCCATTGTCCTTGGATTGTTCGTTTTTGGATTGACGGTTCGGTTCTCACTTACTTTTCTTCGAAAGTGCGGGGTTAAAAAATGAAAATATGAATTTGAAACTGAAATCAGCAGAGTATTGGGCATAATGTATAATCAAATAATTATCTTGAAGTTCATAGTCTTTATTGTAAGGTCACGAATTACATAATTGTATAAAATACACATCTGAGACCAGTAAACATAGATTATTTATCAAATAGTCGATCATTATTGAAGCTAAGAAAACTTAATTGGGATCAATACATGTCTGCACTTACTCTGGGAATGATTCCATTAGAGCTACGATTAATGCAAATACTATACTATTTGATAGTCGTTCAAAGAGTTATCAAGCATCGCAATATGCATACCAATATCATTCGAGTATAGAACTTTTGCCATTATTGGACTAAGGGATGACGGCAACTCAAATCTGTACCTTTCCGACACGACTGTTCTTAAAGCAAGATGTTGATGCACTTACAAACCAGAGGCTAACATGCGAGCCTGTATCGCTCACCTGGAGACTAATGATCAAATACGAATAAATCTGAAGTCAGTCACCTAGTAGACTACTGTCATTTTAAATCGCCTATTTGATATTAATTTGATATTTGAAACGGTTTTCAAGAAGTAACAATTTAGAACATGTTTCAATAGAGTTCTATGCTAAAATGTACTCCCTGGTGGAGACTATTTTAGATTTCTGATCGGTACCAATATATACCACATTTTGTAGATGACCATGAAGTTACCATATTTAGTCAGTATCAACTTGATATATGAAAGGACTTTCAAGAATTAGCAATTAACAACATTTTCCCATAGCGTCCAATTAAGATTTGCAGTGGAGGCCATCTCGGATCTATTATCAGTACTACATTTGTACATTTGTTTAATTACCATCATGGTATAATGTCTAAATAATATCAACTCTGTGTATGAAACGGCCTTTAGAAGCAACAATTGTACAAAATGCCCCATACTCTCTATATTCCCAATTGTGGCCATCTTGATCGAGATGTGAACCTGTTGAATAAATGAAGAAATTGTAGTTTTTGATAAGCTGAATACTTTTGTTATTCAAAATTAATCTCTATCTCAAATCGTTTTTGAAATATACGACAAAATGTATAAATTTATGAAAATTTGACAAATAAAGGGCAATAACTCAAATGCATGGGTATTTAGATTTTCACAATTTCCAGGTGGGCAGATCTTCGTATTCTGTACATAGCAATTAAACGTAGTTTTCTATTTGTATAGTTTTCTAAACAAAAATTAATTATTCAAAAAATTTGAAAATTTTATGGCAAAAGGGCAATAACTCAAAGCAGGGTCTTCGAGTTTTCTTCAAGATTGTAGGATCCTGCTTATCATTTTAACTCCACCATTTTTTTTTATATCTGTAACGGTTATTGACTTATTTGCAAAAAAAACCAAACAAACAAACAAACAAACAAACCAAAAAAAAATAGCAATTTACTCCTATGTTCTATTTTTAGCAACAGTGGTCATGTTGTTTGGTCTTCCGACTAATCGTACACAATTTTTAAATTACATACCGGCCAAATTAGGTTACAATGGTGTCAGTAGTTTCGGATGAGAGGATTTTTTTAATTGTTTATGAATGACGACCGGACGACAGACGACTAGCGACAGACGACGGACGACCGACCCAAATTGATGGCAAAAGCTCATGAGAGATAGAAATAGAGAGTGGAAAGTATACAAGATTTGGCGGGTAGTAAAGGTTAAAGTAAGGGTCAGATGTCAAATTATGTTCAAAGCTTGTGGCCAATCTAGGCTGGATTCAGACCTGTCAGAGAAAAATTGACGAGGGTCACCATGAAGGGTTGCGATTAAGCTGGTTCCAATTGTATCAGTAGCTCAGTCAGAGATCAAATTAATCTTATGGGCACAAAGTTTAACAGTGTTCCCCGCTGGTGGTCATGTTCGGTGAAGTATGGACCTGCAGATTACCATACTTGTAAGGGACCATCTTAAGACCATTGTCACTAAGATTGGTTCTGATTGGACTATTAGTTCCTGAGGAGAAGATCCTTGAAGTTTATAGCGTTTAATGTTGAACTATGTTCCCTACAGGCGGGGCGGCCATCTTGAATAAGGTACGGTCTTGTCGGAATCAATTCATAAAGAGGGCCATCAAAAGTTCATTGTGACCAATTGGCCCGGTGGTTTGATGATCTTTGATATATCTTAAAATGAAATAGTTTCGTGATCAAGTTTAGTTCCAATTAGCTTGTGGTTTCAGATGCCCAATACCTTTAATTTAATGAAATACGCTGTTGGACATATTTTATGAGGTAGTGCCTGCAGGATACTATTTTTGAAAGAACAGTTTTATTGTAAGTTTGGTTCTAATTTAGCTAGTAGTCTCTGAAAAGAAGATCTTTGAATGTGTTTTCCAAAGAGTCCAATGTTAATCTATGTTCCTCGCCGGCAGCCATCTTTGATGAGGTACGGACCTGTTAGATACTTTTCATGTAAGGGACCATTAGGGACCATTGTGGCTAAGTTGGGTTCTAATTGGATAAGTAGTTCCTGAGATCTTTAAATGTCTTTCCATATGGTTCAATGTTAAAACTACATTACCCACTGGTGGCAATCTTGAATGAGGTACGGACATGCCGGATACACTTTGTTAGAATGGACAATCTAAGAACCATTTTGACTAATTTTGGTTCTCATTCTACTGGTAGTTTCTGAGAAGAAGATCTCGAAATGTCTTTTCTATTGGGTTTATTAGACCTACGTTCCCCGCTTGTGGCCATCTTGGGTAGAGACCATTTAAAAGGTGGGGTCTCAAGGGGGTCCCTTTCTCGAAATTAAACTACATGTAGTAGAATCTGAAAAGAAAATCTTTGAATGTGTTTTCCGAAGGGTCCAAAGTTAACTATGTTCCTCGCTGGCAGCCATATTGGATGATGTAAAGACCTACCCGATACCTCTTTAAAGGAGCCATGCCATCTAATGACCATTGTGATTAGTTTGGTTATATTGTGAGAAGAATATATTTGAATGTGTTTTCCATAGGTTCCAATATTAAAACTGTTTCCTTGGATGAGGCAGGGACCTTCGGGATATCATCTTTAAAGGGCCATTTTGACTAAGTTTGGTTCCAATCGGCCCAGTCATTTTCACAGGGGAAGATATCTGAATGAAAAGTTTACGACGGACGGACGGACGGACAGAAAACCGTTGACGGACGGCAAGTTATGGCAAACGCTCACCTTAGCATATCCAGGTGAGCTAAAAAGGAGATGAGTACAAGAATTCGGTTCACAAGCCAAGTAGTATACTGGCTCAATTTGGCCTCTCCGGTGAGATTTATATGCAATTTAATTTCATCGATATCTTGTATGTATAGAACCAGACTGAAGATGATGAAACAGCAATCCCATAACATATAAAATCCTATTTGTATTGCACCAGATCTGTCTTCCAAGCTTCGATTTATCAAAAATCAATGGCATTTGCTATACACGCTCATATCTTGTATATTGCAATGTAATGGATATTGACTTCATAAGGTAGCTCATGGGATTTGATAAAACAACTAAATTTTAGATGTCTATATTGTATGTTTCGCTAATCCACATATACTTTTGGTCATAAATATGGAATATTTATGTTGAGACTGCCTGAGATACATATGGGCTGTTCATTTCAAAAATTAAAATTATCCTTTAACAGGGACTATACATTACATGTAATGTATAGTCCTTGCCTTTAACAAGAGGAAAGCTGTCAATGTGACAGCAAACCGTGTTTTCTTTTACATGGACAGTATATCTTACACATGGGTTGACCCTGAATATTTGAAATGTACTTCTAATTTTCATTAATGTTCAATGTTATACCTTCCACCAAAGTAGCCTAATTCTGAAAGTTCAGCAACTTGGACTTTAATCAAAAAGGAAAATAAAAGTACTGTGCACACCTCCGATACAGGTACAAATGATCTGCTTTATAAAAACTTCCTGTCTATTAAACTGTAGGAGATTTGTTCTGGACGAATGGGACACCCTATTGGTAAATATTTGACCTAAAAATGACCAAGTATTTCACATTATTGATCAAAAATCAAAATGAAAGTACAATGCACACCTTTGATACATATCAATATATCTGCAAAATAAAAACTTCCTATCTCAAATACTGTAGGAGAATTGCCCCGGACAAAGGGGCTACTCTATTGTTAAATATTTGACCTAAAAATGACTAAGTTCAACAACTGATATTTTTGACATAAATTATCAAAAATCAAAATCAAAGTGCCATGCACACCTTTGATATATGTACAATTGATCTGCAAAATAAAAACTTCCTATCT
>MJUU01047871.1:91538-121569 GCA_002080025.1 Modiolus philippinarum | reverse complement strand
GGGATGATACGGCATGTGATACGGATTTTGCCATGTATTATTCCCTATATATTGTATGTTTCGCTAATCCACATATACTTTTGGTCATAAATATGGAATATTTATGTTGAGACTGCCTGAGATACATATGGGCTGTTCATTTCAAAAATTCAAATTATCCTTTAACAGGGACTATACATTACATGTAATGTATAGTCCCTGCCTTTAACAAGAGGAAAGCTGTCAATGTGACAGCAAACCGTGTTTGCTTTTACATGGACAGTATATCTTACACATGGGTTGACCCTGAATATTTGAAATTAATCTTCCACCAAAGTAGCCTATTTCTGAAAGTTCAGCAACTTGGACTTTAATCAAAAGGAAAATAAAAGTACTGTGCACACCTCCGATACAGGTACAAATGATCTGCTTTATAAAAACTTCCTGTCTATTTAACTGTAGGAGATTTGTGCTGGACGAATGGGACACCCTATTGGTAAATATTTGACCTAAAAATGACCAAGTACAACAACTGGTGATTTTCACATTATTCATCAAAAATCAAAATGAAAGTACAATGCACACCTTTGATATATATACAACTTATATGTATAATAAAAACTTTCTGTCTTGGAAACTGTAGAAGATTTGCACTGGACAAATGGGGTATCCTGTTGGCAGAAATTTGACGTAAAATGACTAAGTTCAACAACTCTTTTTTTGGGGCATAAATTATCAAAAGTAAAAACCAAAGTATCATGCACACCTTTGATAAATGTACAATTAATCTGCAAAATAAAAACTTCCTATCTCAAATACTGTCGGAGATTTGCTCCGGACAAAGGGGCTACCCTATTGTTAAAAATTTGACGTAAAATGACTAATTTCAACAACTGATATTTTTTTCCATAAATTATCCAAAATCGAAACCAAAGCACCATGCACATCTTTGATATATGTACAATAAATCTGCAAAATAAAAACTTCCTATCTCAAATACTGTAGGAGATTTGCTCCGGACAAAGGGGCTACCCTATTGTTAAATATTTGACCTTTTGACGTAAAATGACTAATTTCAACAACTGATATTTTTTCCATAAATTATCCAAAATCAAAACCAAAGCACCATGCACATCTTTGATATATGTACAATAAATCTGCAAAATAAAAACTTCCTATCTCAAATACTGTAGGAGATTTGCTCCGGACAAAGGGGGTACCCTATTGTTAAAAATTTGACGCAAAAATGAGTAAGTTCAGCAACTGATATTATTGACATAAATTATCCAAAATCAAAATCAAAGTACCATGCACACCTTTGATATATCTACAATTGATCTGCAAAATAAAAACTTCCTATCTCAAATACTGTAGGAGATTTGCTCCGGACAAATGATGCACCCATTTGGCAGCCGCCCGCCTGCCACTCGCCATTTTCACCCCGGATTTTTCCGATAGAAAACCCGGTTAAAAATCGCTGCCATTATCACTTTTTTATCATTCTTTTACACGATGGGCATAGAAAATTGCATTTTAAGGAAATATTTGAACACCCTTGATTTGATTTTAAAAATGTCCCATTTTCACCAATAAGTGGGTTTCAAAACGGGTTGAAGGAGTGGTACAATCAGAGACGTTTGTACTTCACAGTTAGAAAACAAAAATTAAAACAAAATATTATATTTTCATCCACACACTTATGTGCATAATTCTTCTAAACTTCAAAGTTTGGCTCAGAAAATACGAATATTCCATATCTATGACCAAGTGTATACATTTGTAGCAACACAAAATTAAGCTAGGTAGAAATAATACATCGGAAATTTTGTTGAATAGCCCCGAATACACCAATTGCAACGAAAAATAATTCTGTGCGTCTATAAGTTTTAAGAATTTCTCGGCCTTTCAGTGCAAAGGCAAAGACCATTTGATTTTAAGATGACTATATAGGTGAGGGTTGAGAAAGAGCGGGAGAAAAGAGAAAGGGGAGAAAAGGGAAAAAAGAGAAACGAAAATGAAAGAGGGATCGGGAGAAAGGAGAGCATGGGCTAGAGAAAGGAGAAAGACACCCCTGCATGTCCACCCCCTCATAGGTAGCACGGGTATTTATTTTCCCATTGCCGATAATAGTAAGATTTTGCAATATTTGGCTACTTTCTAAATTTAATCAGGGTTCAGAAACTGCAGTTACCTAGAGGACTTTCATACAAGATTTGAAAAATAAATGAAAACATCCTCATGCCGTCGTTTTTGAGCTTTCTCCAGCTGACGGAAGTTACCACTGATTTTCACCAAAGACTAAATATTAAGGGACCCATTTAAAATATACCACACCACAGGGTTTAGAATATTTACTCTTGAGAAAGGGTACATTTTGGGCAACCTGGTGTCAGGAAATGAATACTACCTTGCAACCTGTAGGGACACATGGTATTTTTTTCTAAGACGATATTTCTCAAATGATAAGAACTAGAAACTCATTTGCCCTTTTCCAGTTGAAGAAATGTGCCTATAAAGATAATAAAAGTGTGTTTATAACAATAAGCGGAACAACGCTTAAAAAAACTTGCGTTTCAATTAGTCGATCTTTACTAAAGTCTGTCATAACCAAAGACTGACGTTATATGCGATTCCATATAACGGGTTGGGGTATTTCTAAGCACTGGAATTCAGAATTTCTATAATTGCTCCGAGAATCTGGATTTCACCACCTTTAAGTTATCTTAAAATTCGGAACTTCGGTTTTAAGTAACAAAGATGCTCTCAAAAACCTGTATCGCTCGACTGCACCATGGCTGACAGGGATATGAATGGTATTTCCAATATAGTCCAGAGTTAAAACTATGTTCCCTGCTTAGACCACCTTGGTATAGATGCAGACATGCCAGATGCATTTTTTAAAGGGTCAACGGAAGACTTTTGTGATCAAGTTTGGTTCCAATTGGAATTCCAAATCGGCAATCTAGGTACAGACATGCCGGATACCTTTTTGGAAGGACCATAAAAAACCAGTGTCACTAAGTTGGAATGATATTTTCTGAGAAAATGGTCTTTGAATGTCTTTTCCATAGAGTATAATGATAAAACTATGTTCCCGCCGGCGGCCATCTTTGATGAGGTACGAACCCGCCGGATACCTGTTTTGGAAGGGACCATCTAAGGACCATAGTGACTGGTGGTTTCTGAAAAGAAGACTTTGAATGTCCAATATTAAATCTATGCACCCCGCTGCAGTGGCAGCCATCTAAGACGAGGTACAGAGCTGTCGGATTCTTTTTTGGAAGGGACTATCTAAGGACAATTGTGACTAATTTTTGTTATAATTTGACTGGTAGTTTTTGAGAAGAAGATCTTTGAATGTCTTTTCCTTGGGTCCAATGTTAAACCTATGTTCCCCGCTGGCGGACATCTAGGTTACGACATGCTGGATACCTTTTTGGAAGGGGACTTTCTGAGGAGCGTTGTGACTAAATTTGGTTCTAATTGGACAGGTACTTTCTGAGAAAGCAAATGAATGTCTTCAAGGTAAGGTCCAGTTTATTTTAGATGAGGTATGGACCTGTCGGATACTTTTTTTGGAAATAACAAAATACCGAAGTTACTAGTAATTTAGATTCTGCATATGCGCATTTCGACAACTTAATCCTTATGTCTCTTCAGTGCAGATCACATCAAAACACTTGGAAATCCATACATCGAAGTATGTGTAAAATCAGATAGAGAACAAATTACCAATAGGGTCTAAATAGTAAGCCAAAACCAGCTAAGGACAGAGCTATTCGAGAGGGAGATACTCCTTAGTTTTCAACAAAATTTTGAAAAATTAGATATTGCAAGTTTCCAAATAAATTCGGAAGGGACCATCTAAAAACCCTTTTGACTAAGTTTGGTTATAATTGGACTGGTAGTTTCCGAGATCTTTAAATGTCTTTTCCTGAGGGTCCATTGAAACTATGTTACCCGACGGAGGCCTTCTTGGAGGTGTTAACGACATACGGATATCCTTTTAGAATGGACCATTGTGACTAAATTGGGTTCTAATAGGACTGGTAGTTTCTGACAAGATGATCTTTTCCGTAGGGTCCAGTTCCAAGCTATTTTTAAGACTTTAAAAACTGTTCCCGCTGGTGGCCATCACTGAGGTACAGACCTGCCATATACTTGTTTTGAAGGGACCATCTAAGACTTCATCCAAGGGCCATTGTGACAAAGTTTGGATATACTGGACTGGTAGTTTCTGAGCAGACCTTTGAGTGTCTTTTCGACAAGGTACAATTTTAAAACTACGTTCCCTGCTTGTGGCCATCTTGACGAGGTACAAACCTGCCGATTTCCCTTTTTGGAAGGGGCCTTCTGAGGATAATCGTGACTAAGTTTGATTATAATAGGCCTAGTAATTTTTTTTAGAATAGCTTTGAATGTCTTTTCCATAGCGTCCGATGTTAAAACTATGTCCTCTGCTGGCAGCCAGCCATCTTGGATGAGGTACAGAACTGCGGGATACAATTTTGAACAGACCATCCAAGGACTTGTGACCAAGTTTGGTTCCAATTGGCCCAGTTGTTTACGAGAAGATCTTTGAAAAAAGTTTAAGGGGGCTGGACGCCAAGTGATGATAAAAGCTCAACCTGGCATAGCCAGGTGAGCTAGGAATTAAGTAGGGATCCCAGGATGAAACCCTTTAATCCCTCATATAATAAATGGGGTTATAACAAAATTGACAAACAGAATTGTCAAGAGCCAAAGTCCAACAGGCAAAAAGAAAAAGCTGGTGGAAAACATTCGTGTAAAGTTTGGTCAAAATTCTCTTTTTTTGGGCAAATCTCATTAACTGTTATGCTTATAACATCAAAGTTGGCAGTCTTTGCAAAGGTAATCTTACATACACCTAAATGTAACTCTAATATTAATTTTATGTTTACATTATAATCTTTTTTTCTTTTTAGGCCCTCTGTTAGGTGTATCGGGTACAGTCTTTAGGGATGGCCATATCATGTTCATATGCCCCATAAAAGACCTCCTATACAACTAGAGGCTTACATGAGCCTGTATCGCTCACCTGGTGACTGGTTTTATTCATTGTCATCAAAAGACCACCCGTTCATACTAAAACTCAGTTCACCAGATGTTACAGTTTCAATCTTGGATGAGGTACAAACATAAAAATCAATAACTTTGAATGGGTTCACCCAAAGACAATTGTAACCAAGTTTGGTTCCAATTGGCTCAGTAGGTCCAGAGGAGTAGACATTTGAATGCATTTCCCTTAGGGTCCCTATGTAAAACTTTGTTCCGCGCTGGTCATCTTGGATGAGGTGCGAACATAAAAATCACAAACTTTAAAGGGGACCATCCAAGGACTATTGTGACCAAGTTTGGTTCCAATTGGTTGGGTAGTTTCAGCAGAGCAGATCTTTGAATGCATTTCCCATAGGGTCCCTCTGTTAAACTATGTTCCCGGCTAGCAGCCATCTTGGATGAGGTACAATCAGAAAAATCGCAAACTTTAAAGGGGACCACCTGAGGACTATTGTGACAAAATTTGGTCCCCATTGGCTAAGTGGTTTCAGAGGAGATCTTTGAATGCACTTCCCATAGGGTCCTAAACTATGTCCCTTAGTGGTGGCCATCTTGGATGAGATGGGAACCTGCCGGACATATGTAGAAATTGTAGTCGCACACTTTTGCAATTCACATCTTACCTCTACCTCAAACAGTTTTTGAAAAACGTTAAAATATCATGAAAATTCAAAGAAAAAGGAGCAATAAATCATATGTGGGTTGTCAGATTTTCTTCAAAATTGCAGGACATGTAGATCTTACTATGCTGACCATTTTTTTTAATTAAAATTTCACTTCTATCATCTACAATTTTCAATATATAAGACTAAAACTAACAAAAAAAACAAAAATTTTACGGAAAAGGGGCAATAACTCCAAGACAGGTTATCCCATATTCTCCAAAATTGCAGGTTGGGTAGATCTCATAATGCAGATCATTTTTACTCCGTAAGATTTTGGATGTCTGTTACGGTATTCGAGCAATTTGCAATAAAGGGCTATGCCGAGCGCAGCATGATACGACCGCAGCATGTCGACCACTGAAATTTGAACAAGTGTAATTGAAAGTGAGTGTGGACATACTAAAGAGCTTGACACAATAATTGCAAGGACACAATAAGGGGATTGACCCAGTAATTAGCTGGACACAAACTAGGGAAAATGAAAATTAGCCCTTGTGACTCGATCTTTATGGTTCCTCTTTGACCCCTTATAGCTCAAAAATGGAAAGAACTACACCAAATCCATTGGCATACTGCTGAAAGCTTATATCAAGTGGAATCCTAAGAAAAAAATCCCATCGAAATCCAACGAAAAATAACAATTTCATGTAATATGCAAGTTTGCAGTTTTGGCCCCTTTGACCCCTTATAGCTCGAAAACGGTATAAGCTACGACAAATCTGTTGACATATACTGAAAGTTTATATCAAGAGGCATTTAAAAAAAAATCCAATCAAAATCCGATGAAAAATAAAAATGTGAGGTAATCTGCAAATAAGCAATTTGGCCCTGTTTGGCCCCTCAAAGCTAGGTAAGCAAACAAGTTACCAAAAATCTAAATAGCAGAGTGCTGTATTAATTTTTCATAAGCAATCCATTGAAAAAAACTGCATCAAAATCGGACAAAAAATTAAAAAAAAACAACATTTTTTTGGATTCGCCCTTTTATCTCGGGAACGGTACATGCTACGTGAAATCCGTTGGCATACTACTGATTGGAAATTTCCTCACGAGCACACTGAAAGAAACCCCATCAAAATCCGATTAATAATGAAGATTCTACAGACAAATATGTGAAAACACTCAATTTAACCCTTTTTGGCCCCTTTTTTAAAAACGGGTGGGGTCACAATGACCAAAACTACTGTAAGCCTTCCTCTTGTACCAAACAACATTACGTTAAAATTTCATAAGGATTGATCTACTGGTACAAAAGTTATTGACCAAAAACAAAAGTGTCTACAGACAACGACGACAACAGCACCATACCAATATACGACCACAAAAATTTTTGCGGTCGTATAAAAAACTGCAATTTACCCCTATGTTCTATTTTAGTAACACTGGCCATGTTGTTTGGTCTACAGACATAAAAATTACAAAGTTGAAAGAGCATACCCTGGTGATGATGCAGACCAAGTTTGGTTAGTATTGGCCCAGTAGTTTCAGAGGAGAAGATCTTTGAATAAAAGTTAACGGACGGACAGACGGACAGACAAAGGACCCCAAGTGATGGCAAAAGCTCACATGGCCTTTGGTCAGGTGAGCTAAAAATGGAATCAATTTTTCCCCCGAAATAATTTATTGATTTGTTATATTATGTTAATAACAAAATACCAAAGTTACTGCAAATTTAGTTTTTGCATATGCTATTTCGACAACTTATGTCTCCAAAGTTCAGTGCAGATGGCATCAAACCATTTGAAAATCCATAAACCCAAAATGTGTAAAACATGATGGAGAACAAATTACCAATAGGATCTAAAAAGAAAGCCAAAATCAGACAAGGACAGAGTTGTGAGATGGAGATATTCCATAGTTTTTAACATAATTTTCTGAAATTTAGATATTGTAACTTTCAAATAAAATTATTGGTTTTCATGCCAGCACCAAAGTACTAGCTACTGGGTTGGTGAATACCCTCAGGGACTAACAGTCAACCAGCAGAGGCATCAGCCCAGTGTTAATAAATAACAAAATACCGAAGTAACTGTAAATTTAGTTTCTGCATATATGCATTTTGACGACTCCTGTTGCTTCAGTGCAGATCAAATCAGAACATTTGGAAATCCATAAACCCAAAATGTGTTAAAGCTGATAGAGAACAAATTATCAATAGGATCTAAAAAGAAAACCAAAATCAGATAAGGACAAAGCTATGAGAGAGGGAGATACTCCTTAATAGTTTTTGATATAATTTTCTGAAATTTAGACATTGCAAGTAAAGGAGACCTATTAATGGAAAAAATTCAACACCCATTTTAATATACAACTAAATCGACAGCCCAATAAATATGCAGGCCACCAAACCCACGAACAGGACACTTGCGACATCTACCAGTACTTCTCTATACAACTAAATCAGCCAAATATATATGCAGGAATGGATTCCCACCAAAAGAACATTTTCGACATTGACTTCAATATACAACAATATCAGCAAAATAAATATGCAGATGATGGGACCCATACTATCGATATCCAGTTCAATATACAACTTAATAGCCAAAATATGTAGGCACTTTATTCTTCTTGGAAAGATTATAAAGACTTTTTACAAAAGTAAACACAAAGGTCAGTCTTACAAATTTAATTGTGATATAAAGGAACAACATTTTGGCTTAATTGCATCATTTGACCATATTATACTTCATGCAATACACAAACATACTCAATTGTATAAATAATGTATACATTTGTACAAGAATATAAAACAATGGTTTAAAAAAAAAATCAGCACTTTTACAGTCTAGCGTAACCAAACATGTTCTCACATTATTTCTCTACATTCACAGATATATTCCAATAAAAGTAAGAGAACTTGGGATTTCTTTGGTGTTTGTCAAAATGAGGTATACAGGTAAAATGAGGACATTTAGACAAACATACATAAAAGCGAGTGCAGAGACTGTAATTTTTATTTTTCATTAAGAAAATTAGCTATAGATGTAATATCTAAATAGTAGGGTATTCAAATACAAAAAATCTTCTTAGCTGATAAACCAATTAACTTATTTTTTTTTATCTCATACACAAATTAAAATTACAATCATTACGTCATTATAGAAATTGTGTAAGGAGTGCAATGTTCCTTTTTCTTCCCAATTTTTAAACACTTGTGTCAACACTTCCTAATTCTTAAACATTTACGTCAACAAAGTACAAATTATTAAGTTTCCTTATTACTTAAAGGAACATACAAAGTTTTATACAGTAACCTAACACCCAAAGCTTGAGTTAGACAAAGGAAAACCACATGAAATGTGCACAAATAATAGACCTTTTCACAATAACTGCATTCCTAAGATTTTGAGTGGAAAATGTATTTTACCCACTCAAAGGCATATGAGCACATGTGCAAATTTCAGGACCAGTTGTCGTGAAATGGTCTACCTATTCTGAAAAATTGCGAATAAACATCATGAAATGGCAAAAAAATTACTGCAGAATTTTTTTTTCTGTGAACATGGGATTCTATAACCATTTTATACCAACACATAGTCATTAAACTATCCAATATCTAATAATTTACGTTTTTATGTTCAATAAAATCTCAAACATTAATGCAAAGACTTCTCTGGATGCTGAAATGAAATATAAAATCCTGGAAAAATCTTTCCACAATAACAACACTTAATGCAAAACAAACAACTTTGTAGAAAAACCTTAAATTTGTGATATAAATAACTGTGCAAATACTTAATAAGAAAGGAAATAAACTATTAAATACAATGTACAAATAACCGGTATGTAAAAAAAATGTTTTACATAGTAAAAATACTTAGCACTTATATTGCTACCAATATAAAAACATACAGCACTTGTTATATTCAACCACTCCTTTAAACTGTCCAAATTCTTACAGAAGATACAACATGTACCTGAATGGAAAGTCAATTTACACAATGTTACTTTTACATCTGGCAAAACCAAGCGTATGCAGTCAAACTTGCTTTAGCAGTCACCTTGAATAAGCAGCCACCTGATTTTAAAGGTCACTTTTCATAGTTCCCTTCGTAGTATATTTCCTGTAAATTAAACCTCATTTAAAAGGTCACCTTTCTTAAATGGCCAGTTTTACTCATTCCCAAAGGTGACCTCTTAAATCAAGTTTCACTGTACATTTAAATCAACAATTATTAAAAGCACCAAAAAATAAAAAAATATAAAAATAGAAGTAGACAGCACATTCCCTACATATATACCTCTTCATAAATACAATCTGCAGAGTAGACCTCTTTGGTTCCCTCTCAAAAGAAGAAATTTGAGAGGGTGGTTGGAATTCAATATTATGTTCGTGAAAATGTAAACGAACAAGATGTCTGAGTGAAAAAAGAAGAATTCCTATATTGCTTTTGAAAAGTTTTCCTGTATCACAACAGGTGTGAAAATGATTTAAGAGTAGTCAAATGTTATTTGATTTTTTGGGGTCAAAAGTGATACAAGATTAATTTTGATATTTATTTAATGATAGTGTGTTGGACAGTACACCAAGCATTTGAGTTATTGTACAAAGAACCTTGGAATATTGTACCTTTATCATTAATCTATAATGAACTTATCAAAAAATAAACAATTGAATCATTCAATGACACAATGGTCAAGGATATGATGTCACCCACATGTGCATCGTTCAAAAACCTCTATAAAACCAAGTTTTAACATGGAAATAAAAAAACAAAATCAAATAAAATTAAATTGGAAACAAAAAATGAACGCTTTTTTGGTAGATATAAAAAATTGCATAATGATGTATCAAATTCTTTATACCATGCACCAAAAGGTTGGAAACATCTTGACAGTGCGACTGATGCATGTACACTACCATTATTAAAGCAAATGTATACCAAATGTAAAAATGTAAAGGTCAAAAACTGACACAAGATAATAAAAATTGTTTAATATCTAATCAATATGGGTTAAACACCCAGTTTACCTGATCATGGTTGTGTCATATAGCACTTTGAATACCTGGGTTGTTGTCACAAATTTAATAGGTGAAAAAGTGTAAATGAAAGATCTTACTGATAATAATAACTATTTTAATTATATAAAATTGTGTAAAGTACAGATTCAAGTTGAATTTTTATGACATTTCAAATTTCCTGTCATTAAAGTTAAAGACAAAGTTCTTTTTGGAAGTGATACATGTAATTATTATTGAGGCAACATGGTTCCAGTATATTTGAGTAAAGGAGGTTAAATTTGGGAAATGGGAAAAAATGACAGAAAGAGCAAAACACAACAAGTGGGAAGTAGGGACTATTTATATTTATAATAAAAATTCAGTAACAGTTTAACCAACAGAAACCTTAATTACTATAGGTGCAAATTTAGAGGCATGTACCCCATAGGTGTTAACCCTCTCGATTTCTGCAGGAGACTCCCGCAATTTGGCACAAAACTAACATTTCTCCTGCAATGAGATAGTCTCCCGGCCGGGAGACACAAATCTCCCGTTTATGTGAATGTCTCCTGCAAAATCTCCCGCAATCATATGTTGTCAAACTGATAATTATCCAGGTGAAATAATTTTATCGTACATTTTTGTACATGCCAGTTATTGATTTTTTGTCAATCAGCATTTACAGGTAAATATGTTAATTAGACTGATTAATTATTGCTGATTGGGGCAGTAATGAAGACAGGTGTTGTTTATATTGCAATCAGTTAGCAGTGACAATAATTACCAGGAATCAACTAAGTTATTTTGACGACCATTTTTATAAAAATACCGCTTATTATCTCCCTTTGTGTTCACACTGAAATACCCTAATTTATTGGTATATTTGGCAAATTATCTAAATTACATGCTCTGAAATAATATTTTTGGACATTTTCACAATATTTTTTGGTTTTGCTGAACTTAAAAAATAAATGATTTTGCCTATTTATTGATATATACCGATTTATTCTTATTTCCACTATGACAAAGGTAATTTCTACATATAAGAATATATCATTGAAGTGATAAACTAGTTAGATCAATCGTTTCTTATAAAAATTTTAGACAGAAATCATCTAAGCACATACCTTAAGCTGACCTCATATAACATAGTGGCAGGGGGAAACAAGTAGAAAATGATGCTACGCAAAATCTCCCACAATTTGAAACTGGATTGCAGGAGATCTCCTGCAATTGGGTTTCAGAAGGTTAACAGGTATGGTACCCCCGCCCCCCCAATAATACTAATTCAGTAACAATTTTAGCAACAGAAACCTAAGTACTAGGCGTAGACTTAGAGGCATGTAACCCCCACCCAATAATGCTAATTCAATAACAGTTTTACCAACATAAACCTTAATTATTATAGGTGCAGACTTAGAGGCATGTACAACCCCCCCCCCCCCCCCCCCTCATAATGCTAATTCAATAACAGTTTTACCAACAGAAACCTTAATTACCAGGCACACATTTAGAGGCATGTACCCCCTTTCCCAATAATGCTATTTCAGTTACAGTTATACAAACAGAAATCTTAATCAATAGGCAGATTTAGAGGCATGTTACCCCCCCCCCAATAATGTTAATTCAGCAACAGTTTACCACCAGAAACCTTAATTACTAGGTGCAGATTTAGAGGGGGCATGTACAATGTACCCCCAATAAACAAAATATAAATTTTAAGGGGTAAAATCATAATTTTGACCAAAATTTGTCTTAAGATTTTGCAGGTGACTTTTTTTCAAGTGCACCACAACACACTTAAAACTCTTAGATCTGCCCTTGATTATCATTACACATCAGAACACAGTGGCAACTAGTCATATGAATAAAAACCATACGAGAAAGACATCTTCTCATGTTATGTCTATATATATGAAATAATATATAGTTCAGAACCCGTTTTTTATGAAACACACCAATGCAGACTAGAACACACATACAATCTCCATATACATGTACACACCATTCATAATTATTTATGTCATCAATTATTAAGCCATAGAACTAGATGTCAATGGAGCAAAAAATAATCCTTACTCAATTACAAGTACTATTCAATCTTCCTCTATACATGTACACGAGGAAATGCAGGCACAATGGTCTGTGCACTGTACATATTAGTTGATGAAGAAAATGTATTCCTATATACCTGTTCTTAAGTTCCTAGTTGAATCCTTCAGTGGATTCCAATGGCAAGCAACGGGCTATTGACAAACAATGTTTTTTTTTCTATAAAATTTGGGTCCTTTTATAAGACCCCAAAACAATGGCAAAGGGAAATATACTTGTATTTTCCACAAAACATGACAAATTTTCCAAAAGTAACACTGATGTTACATGTATAGTTAAAATATATGAATTTCCATAATTTCAATGATTTTACATGTATATTACATTTATATAACATACATGTTGGAATGTACCTACATTGTACAACTTACTTTTGCATACCTGCAAACTTTTAAATTTGCTCTCAAAGCCGTCAAAGGGGTTTCAACGAGCAAAGCAACTCAAGGCTAACACAAAACCTGGCCTATAAGGGAGGCTTCAAATCCTCTTTCCTGATGGGTTTTTCTTCAGAATCTTCATGACAATCATTATACAATGCACCAATGAATGTTTTTGTTAATTATAAGTTAATTATAAGCAAGGAAGATTTACTAATAATAATTCTCAAAATTTCAAATTTGATGTTGTCATGGGGAAAGCTTTCTTCCAAAGTCAAGTGTTTGAGGTCCATGTCCATGTTGGGAAGGACATGGACCTCAAACACTTGACTTGGGAAGACATGAATGGAAGATCGAGGAAACCTTCAACAAATAGGAATAGTTGACAGGTGTGTTGTTGAAAAAAGGCAAGTAAACTACAATGTAAATAAAAAAGAAAAATCAACCTGGAACAAGTACAGTGTAATTAAATTTCTACATCATATTTGCTACATGTACATACATGGTACATACATCAGTACTTGTATGGTCTTTGAACCAACTTACTCCATATCATGCATCTTTAATGTGTTCTACTGTATTCACATATTCCAAATAAATAAATCATCTTATTTATCTCTTTACAAAAACAGTACATACTTAATTTGTCAATTGCATTTTCTTAATGATATTCCTTACACTTCATAAACATAAAGTCAAGAATTTTTGGTTAGGAGATACATTAAACAACTTCAAAAACAAAGAAATTTTGTCTCTGTCTTGATGATATGATGATATATATATATATAGATAAAATTCATGACAAAAAGACTGTCAATGACTAAAACTGACCACTAGTGTTGTGGTTTACATTGTACATGGTTAGAGTCCAGACTGGATGGGAGGGGGTTCTCGCCCTATACTTTTTGGTACAGACACACACATGCACAGCTGAGATTTTCAACCCCCACTCATATATTCGATATTTTGGACAACCCTACCAATTTATAGATTTCCATTGCAATATCCTGACCCAATCAAATAGAAAAAAAGAAGGGAAACGGGGAATGTGTCAAAGAGACAATACCCAAAGGGAATAATAACAACTCAAAGCATCCATAAGTTCTTCAATGAACGGTGAGGAAACCCCACATCCAATGGCATGTCGAAGTCGGCCCTTAATACATGTATTGTGACATACTGCCAGTGCAAGAGTGCACACTGGACACTGTTATTGTAATATAATTTTATATTCTAATTTTTGTTACATGTACTTTAATCTAAAAAATAAAAAGATTAAGTGTAACAAAAACATGAATTTATTAATGGCATGCCAAATTATCTACCCATTGATATACATGTACATTGTATAACAGATTGATGAAAATTGCACCCCATTGATATATTTGACTTGTCAAAAAATTGACCCATTTCAGTGGTAGGTCTAGATCTGCATTTACCAAGAATTGCAAAGATATAGGAAGATACCTTCAGGGAGTTCAGCCAGAGACTTACTGTACATGTAGTAGTATTTGTATAAACTCTTGTTGAAATTAAACTGTGTTTTTTCAATTGTTAAAAATATAAAGTGCAGTTTATGAAGTTCTATTAGAAAAAAACTGTCTCTTTAAAAACAATTAATACATACTTAAACTTGGTTTCTCTAATTTCTACCAAATTTAACCAACTCCTGACCGATGTGATAAAAATATTTTTCATCTCTAGCATTGTCTAGAGAGAGAAGAACTTGTGTGCAATTTATTCAGAACATAATTCTTAGTGTTTTACAAATCATTTGAGAAACATTTTCTACAATTTAAACATTTTAATTATGAAATTTCTCACAACTTGTTAAATAAATTTTCCAATGTTTAAAAAACCTGGCAAGCCTGGTTTCAAACATTGCAAGATTTATTTAATGTGATGTGAGAAATTCTATAATCAACTAAGTTATTGTTATAGAAACTATATCTCTACAAATGTATACCATATTAATAAGTTTGATGACCTGTTATATACATAAATCATTTCAAATTTGTTAATACACTTTTTTGTTTATACATGTTAAAGAAATATCAAAGACAATCCTACATGTATTTTAGGTCATGATAAAACAATTACTAGATCCACATCCATTCTTGAATCAGCCTCACCCCCACCATGTCCACCACTTAAAGGAATACTTCGAGTTTTTCTCACAAATATTTTTGAATAAAATAAATTTGCTTTACAAAGGCCTAATATGGACATGATCAAACATATTGTTAAAATATATAGTATAAAATCTATTTAAGAATTAAACTAACTAAAATACTCTAACAAAAAATAGCAAACTAATAAAAACAAACAAACTGTGTACAAAAACAAAATTCATAAACATGATTGTAAATAATACCTCCAAATTTAGTTTGTACATCATGTACATGTACTTTTAAATGTATTCAATAACAATTAAGGGTACCAGTGATATTTTGAGGAAACTTGTGTTGGAATGTTGGAGATAAAAACATGATAAAATAATGAATAAATATGAAAATTTTCCCAATTATTGTTCATTTCAGATAATGTAAGATGTGTAGCTCAATAAAATGCACCAAGTTATGACCACCATTGATCTTGCAAAGGGTTTACAGGTAATGTCTGAGTAAAGTGAAATAAAAGACTAGAGATAAAACTACAAGTAACATGAGGATTATGTTGAAATGTCAATTTAAATCCAGTTGCATAAATGCACATATACATGTATATTGTATCAATCAATGAGGATTTGGGATTATTAAGTATATATATAGCACTAATCTGTAACTTTATTTTCATCTCAATATGATTTTTTTGGTAAATGTACATTCATTTTACCATTGCCACAAACATGACCAAATATTTCCATTTTTCATTCATGTTTATTCATAATCTATTATTTTTACATGGCTACAAATTTATGGGAACAATTTATTTTGTCCCACCATCATAATCATAAAATATTTTTTATACTCAAAACTTTTCTTTCTAGTTCGATTTCATGGTCTTGGTGTCTGAATATATGGCATCTTGATATATTCTTGTACATTGTACATGTAACTGAATCTTGGGTAAATAATTTAAATAAGTACGTACATGTACATGTATAAAAAAATTAAGGACATACAATGTACACCACATGTATTTCAGTATTTAACAGATTTTCATTTTGTACATGTATGCTTTCCAAGATAAATTTGTTTCTACAAGATATTTTGAAATGGATTTCTCATACTTTTTTTATGTCTTTCATGTTCAACTTGTACACTTGCAATTATATAAACAAACCACAATTTAATATCCAATTTGTTCAAATTGCTAACAACGAAAGAATATAAATGTACATTGTATATTGCTACAACTCAAATTTCTCTTGAATTTCATATTTACACATACATGTTTCATACATTATATCATCTATCAAATTTTCTTCTCTTTAATTAAATAAACATCCTCAAGCTTTCCAAAATGCATGCAATATCTTCAGTCGACAAACTCTTTCAAACAGAATTTAATGGAACACATGTCATGCATGTTTCAAGTGTTCACTGGACCAAATTTTGTGCAGTATAAATACAAATGAAATATTAAAACAGTAAATTGCATTGTGTGCAAATAAAATGTATTATATATGCATTTTGTTTTAAAAATACTGGATTTGTGTTTATCAGTGTTACATGTACTTTCAACAGCAGATGACTTGACACACTTAAAACGAGTTCAATTTTCCATTGGCTAGTTATCTTGTCCTTTACTGTTCCTTAGCATGCTGCTTTGGTTTTTCTGCGATGTATGTTGTGTAAAAGAAATGAGCAAAAAGAACAAAGTAACTACAGTACATTAGAACAGCATATCTTATATTTGTGTAGCTCTGTCCACAATAAGCTCCCTTTTGCATTGCATTATAGGACCAAATATTTACACAAAGACCAACAATCATTTGGATTAATTGGAGAAAAGTTATGACCATGCTAATCCATTTTGGAATTCCAAATCTCATTGCTTTCAATGCATAGTATGAGTACATGATAGAATGTACAAAGAAATTCATGGACATAAACCATCTCCCAAATCCTATTTTTTCTGGGTAACTATACCACACATATATGAGAACAGTTATGTGATGAAACCAGTGAAGGAAGATAAGCGGTTGTTTACGCAACACTATAAACACTGTGTCTCCAAGCTCCAGGACCTTAGATACCGTGAATAAAAAACACCAAACTCCTGTCACCCCTTGAAAGTATGACGGCACGCAAATAGAATACTCAAATCCATGGATTTTTAGAGCATTTATCAGTTCAGGTACTGTTCGGACAGTTCCCATAATGCTAAATATTGCTAATATTGAACTCCATAGCGCTAAATACGGTCTTAGGTCATACCGCCGGCGTTTTGACATGACATGCTTTCCTCCAAAAATAACCATTAAATAGACAGCGGAATAAATAAAACTATCCGTCCAGTGCTCTTTCATATACGAATCGAAATAGTTTTCATTCCACTTTTCCTCAAAATCAAATACATACGAATAATTATATGCCATTTTTCTGGAAGAACTACTGACGTTCCGTTTAGAGGGTGTTGGTTTGTGGCTTACTGGTAGTTACACGAGGTTTTTGTCGTAAAGAAATATGCGTGTTTTGATTGGTTAAAAGGAACGACCCATACTAAATAGCCAATTAGACTTGTTGTAACAAATGCATCTCTGTGATGAAGATAATCAATGAAGAAGACAGAATGGGAAACATCTTGATTGTATTTAGTAATTTCTCTTTTTCTTTATTTTCAAGCATACACAAAATTATTGAAACAACAGTTTTGGTGAATAGCACACATCCTGAAACATTATTTTACCCACAGAAGCGTGACCTCTGGAAGGGCGACCTATTTTATGACCTGTCCCACATTCGGGTCAGTAAAATTTGTAAAAGGGGTAAAAAATTTAGGGAAATGAGAAAAATGATGAAAAAAATTAGGAAGTCGGAAATGGGAAATTCAACTACCTTAATAAAAAATAATGATTAAAAAATCATTTTAAAGGTCTTTTATCACAAGATCAACTTCTTGGTTGTCCTGTTGAGTTGTAAAATCTTCTAGTTTCCATTAAGTTTATCCCGACATCAATTGTTTAAGAATTGGTAGATAGAAAAATTTACTTGTAGGAAATGAAATTATTTTTACAGAAAGAACTATTAAGAAATGCTTAGAAGGTCGCTTGATTGATAAACACAGCAATGATGACAATTATGCCAAATGGGTTACGGTCTGCATTAATAAAGTATATTATCCCTATGATCAACCTTTCCAAATCATGTGTTAGCAGGCAACGTTGGATGACTTCCTTCATATTCACGAGTCGATTTTGCTTGGTCACATTCCCAGGGTCCGCACATTTTATTCACTATCATTGACTTGAGCGAGCAGTGACATTAACCTAAATAGTCATGTTAACGTGTCTCATCTTCATGATATCCTCTTGTTAATCTTGAATTTATATTTTTTCAACTCCTGAACAAAGTAACAATGACCGTTGATAAGGTGAATCATGTATCCCCAAGTTTCTGTCATACTTATCTGTTCAGTACAACCCCTCTGATACTACTCAGCAGAACTTAATAATTTAGCAAGCACTACATGTAGTTGTGCACATTGCGTTTCATCATATTACTACATGACAGGAAAGATGTATTAAACTACAAAAAGTATTCATGTACGTCATTCTGATCCATTTAAAATATGGACGCCAGTGCATAAAATAGTTTAACATTGTACCAGGTTGGAAAACATCATAAACTCAGCTGGCTATAGCCAGGGTGAGTTTTTGCCATCCCTTTTCGTCTGTCATCCCTCCAAACTTTTCTTTCCAAGATCCTCTTTTCTGAAACTTTTGGGCCAATTGAAACCAAACTTGGCCACAATAGTCTTTAGATGGTCCTCTGCAAAATGTTGTTTTTTTAGGTCCTCGGTATACATGTATATCCAAAATGCCTGCCAGCGGGGAACATAATTTTAACATCCGACCCTATGGGAAAACACATTCCAAGATCTCCTGCTCTGAACCTTCTGGGCTAATTGGAACCAAACCTTGCTACAATAGTCTCTAGGTGGTCCTATGCAAAAAAGGTGTTTTTTACATATATGTCCGCGCTAAATTCATGACAGATGTCAGCAGTAAACATAGTTTAACATCGGATCCAATATGAAAACATATTCAAAGGTCTTCCCTTCAACTGCATGGCCAATTGGAACCAAACTTGACCACAATAGTCTTTTGATGATCCCCTGCAGAAGAGGGATCCAAAGTTGGACCCAACTGAAACACGTTAAAGGGTCTTTAGCTTGTTCTCTGAGAGCACTCTAGGCAAAGTGTACAGTTAGCTCAACGCGAACCGATTCTCTCTCTCTTATCACGGATTTTGGTGTAAGACGGTGGGACACGGTTAATTTCAGATTAATCTCCAAAATCCCTCCCAAACTCTAATCTTAACACCGCGAGTTTTATTGCTGTCGAGAGCAATAAAACTTATAAATGTTAATTACCTGTTCGATTGTCAAAATTAAATGATTGACAAGTTGTAAGTCAATATTTGTTACGGTTGTAGAAATTTCAACATCCTCGCTGTTAATGACAAATCAATTTCTTGAAAATACATTTCAAGAAGTAATATTTTAATAACTGTCAGGTGCCAAAATGTTTAAAAAGTAATTTATTTGTATTGCTGTGTAAATCTTCCAACATGTGAGGCATGACGTTTTCACTTGTTTCGTTCTAAAAACATTCCGGTCCAGACTATGGATTTAAACATTTTACAAAAACAAAATGCAGTTACAACTTAATGTAAACCACTAAAAATATTTAAAGATTTAGCATATGTCCTGCTAAATAACATCGTTCAATTTTATTCATCCCTTTTATAAGTAAAAGTTCCAAGATTTTCGGAAAATACAGCTTGTAGTGAATCAAGCATCACCATTAGGCAAATGTCTAAAAATAGAATATGTGACGAAATAGGTTTACATAATTTTTTATGAACGAATTACATCTTTTTCTATGTTTCATTTATTTTTTTAAACTTTGTGGACCCTTTCTTTAGTAAAAACAAGCAGCAATTTTATTTCCAAAAATATGTGAATTCCCTAGCGTGGATATATCAGTAGAATCTGTCTGGATTTTCATGCCGATTTTTTCAAGTTATTAAAAAAAAAATTGTCTTTTTACTTTAAATAATTACCTTTGGAAAAAATATAATTTTTTATTAAAACATTATTGATGAAATGTTGATGACTTCCTAATTAACGACTGTGGTTACCGGCAAAAGATCAAAGGAACACAGGTAAATAAATTTCACGGTGTTGGGAGGATTTTCGTTTTCAGGGCAATAAACGACACGCTGATCTGTGTGATTCCTCAAAGACAACACCGAGTATTTTTCGGTGAATTTCGGTGTTTTCCAGTGTCCCACCAGGAAAATACTCGGTGTTGAGAGAGAGAGAATCAGTTTCCGTTGAGCTAACTGTAACCATAGTTTAATTAAGATCCTTTAACAAAACTGTCCGTGTTAGCCAGGGTCCAGGTGAGCTATTGAAGCTCTTCGGAGCCTCTTGTTTTCATAAATCTGATCTAAAAGTATAATATCAAATTTGACCATACTGGACTAGAATAATATGCGGAAGGTTCTTTGTGAATTATGCTTATATATTTTGGATACAACAAAAATAAATGGCCGTCAGCTCAACACTAGACCCTTATGGAAAATCTTATTTTGATCATCTCCTCTGAAACCACAGAAGAAAATTCAACCAAACTTTACAGGAATAATGTATAGAATATCTTTTACCAAACCCCCCCCCCCTATTTCTCTCTGATCCACTAAACAAGAAGACTGCAAGCAAGGAACATAGTTTATCTTTTATACACCAAATGAGACATTATATTATCAGCAGCTATGAAACGTTTGATGTAAATTTGACCAACCTGTACTGGAATGTGTATGGATTGATGTTGATTTAGTTCTCATTGACCCTTGTAGCTGATTGATTCGTTTTTGGGATCATAGACCTCACAACCTTAATCCAATCAAAAAGAGAATCAAGTCTTCATCTTATTCATGCTCAATCTATTTTCTGGCTTAGTCCCCCGCAGAATCTGTGAGATGTTTTGTTCCCAGTTGATGTATTGTGGTGCACAGAAATTAGGTCCTTTTGTAAAGATATTTACTATGATGGAAGAATTTTAACTTTATGGAACATGTGAGCAAATAAAATTGCTGATGTTATTGGTTTTTCAAAATGTAAAATGTGGGAAATGAGAAAAGCCCAAAAAATGTGGGATTTGGGAAGAAGGTGCCAAAAAATCTGGGAATTGGGGAAAAGGGTAGAAAAAATCTGGGAATTGGGAGGGAAGACCCCCCGTGTCACCCCCTCAATGATGTTACACTATGGGTCGATTTATTTCAAATTTGGTATTTGACTTTATATATAGAGAGAATGCGTCGTCTGCCATTTTGGTCACCTGTTAAGTGTTTGGTGGGACTTTGCCATTTCATACTTTGTTTCGTTGGAAGCAGGACGTTTCGGCCATAGTGAAACCTCGGACTTGGAACGTTTGGCCTAAGTTCAGTTCGTACATATGTTAATTAATATATACATTCGTCTTTCTTATTATACCCCCGATTATCGAAAGCGGGGGGTTATGTAATGCAGTCGGTCCGTATGTGCATACATATGTGTGTAGTGCTCCCTGATAGCTCTGGAACTATAAGAGGTAGAAATTTGAAACTTGGCACCATACTAGAGTATGATCTGCACTAGCGCACTAGGGGGTTTAGAGTTTCTGTCAAACGCCCTAGGGGCAAATTATGGGCGAAAACAAATTTTCGCGATATCCAATAATTGAAGAAATCTCCAAGACTATTTGGGCTAGAAAGTTTAAACCCGGGAATCGACTCACATATTATGTAGCAACTTCTCAGAGGGCGTCGGAATTTTCGTATGACCCCTCAGGGCATGGCCTCTAGGAGGTCCAAAAAACGAAAAAAAATGATTCTGCTAGAACTTCTCTTACACCATAAGTTGCAGAAACCTTGTTTTAAGGGCATAAGTAACACTATAAAAGTTGTCTGACCCGAAGGTTTCGGAATTTTGAAATTTGCCCTTGGGGCAGAATAATGAGCGAAATTGCATTTCGAGTTATCCAGAAATATGCGAAATCTTCTGAAGTAATTATGTTTGGAATCTGAAACTTTTTATATGAGTTCCATTATATTTTTAGAAAGGTTGCATTGCAACGCTTTCTAATGTCATGACACTGTCAGTTGGAATGCACTATGAAGAAAAACAGGTGCTTCAATTTGAAAAACCAGATTGACCAAAATCATATTTTTGAATTTAAACAATGATTTAGTTAGAAAATAAAGTAATTCACACAGATTTGAAAGAATTTGGTGATCATTTAAAAGAATTATTCAAGAAGAACGATTGCACACCCCCTTAACGGAAAATTTATCATCGGTATACTTTGGGTGATTTCAGAAGAATGGTTTGTCATTGCACAGAATCTTCAACGGATTAAATGAAGTGCATCTTTACTAATATAATTGATATCCTGCAATTAAAATCGCCTTGGACACAATATAATGACATTTCATGTGTCATTTATGATGGAAAATAAAACTCAACACAGAATCTTTTCCCTGTTTTTTTCTGACAGTGTAGACATACTACCATTTTTAGTATTTGGCTGCATTATTTTTTTTATAATATCTTGGTTAAAAAATGAATCATTTGCTAAAATTGAAATATCACCCCCTTATAAGGAAAACTCTTAATTCTAGTCTAATTAAATATCTAAACCACATCTTTTTACAGCTATTTTATAGAGGGCATATTTAGATATAACTACAAGAAAAAAAAATTCAATTTGGTCTATTTTTGAAGAAATTATTGCAAAAATTGTATGACAGATGCTGATTTTTCCCACTTTCAGACACTTTCAAATTAGATATGAGGCTGAAAACAAGCTATCCAAAGCTTAAAGAAACATAAATTTATAGTTGAAACATGGATAAAAGTAAATACAAAAACATTCACAAATATATTCAATACTTTTTTTTTATTTAGAACCTAGTAAATGCTTTAGTAAGGTGTCTACGGATGGGACATAACTGAGAATATATGTCCTTATACATATTATTTTTACTTGCTCAGACATCTTATTTACAATATTTTGATAGGATACATATTTAGACAATACCTAAAAAAGATTATTCTTTATATGGTTTATTTTTAAAGAAGTGCTGGGATGAATTGCTGTCTTTACTCTATTTTAAGACACTTAAGAACAATATAAAGGACAAATAGCAACCTTATCAAAGCTCATATTAGCTTTAATTTTATGTTTATACATGAACAAAAGTAAATACAGATTTTTTCAAACAGAAACATTCAAAATTTAATTACATTTATAATTTATAAAACCATAATCAAAATGTCTACGGATGGGACAAGCCTCAGAAATATGGAATAAGTATTAGATAAACACAATGTAAAACCATTGTAAGGTTATCACAGTACAATATAAAGACCATTTGTATGATATGTTCCGTGACATTAGTATTTTTGAACAACTTAAAATGAATTTCAGCCAAGACCTGTGCACTGATAAAATAAAATTTCACGTAATTAATATTCAACTGCATCAGAAATACAGCTGAAATTGTTAGAAAACCTTTTTTAAACAACCTGTAGTATTTGTTTGTTAAAATGATTTGATATAAAAGTACAAGTGAAGAATTTTTCAAGAATTTGAATGTGTCTACGGATGGGACAAACCATAAAAATTGAAGCCTCCTAGATAATAAGTCAAATCACTTCATATTTTACTATATTCTTTTGAATATCTACCATAAATTTTACCCTTACTTTAAAAACAAAAAATAACAAGCATAATTTTCACAGTAATTTGAACAATTCACAGTCACAATAAAGAAGATAAAAACTGAAGTTTTGGTTTGTACACAATTATATACAAACTTTTCTGTGCAAATACTTCTAAATGGTTTTAGTTTATGGTACATTTAATTGAAAAAAACAAATATTGCAGTACTAGTTTCAAAAACTATGAGCCAGTGTGTGTTTTGAAGTGTGTCTACGGATGGGACATGTGTCTACGGATGGGACTTTGCCACATTTGTGTCATAAAATTTTCTTGTTGGAGAATTTTTGTAAAACTATCTGTTATTCATATAGTACAACTAATTTGCAAAAAACTGAATGGTTTATTTAATCAGCCTAAAAGCATAAATCAAAGTAGCATGTGTGTCTACATGTGTCTACGGATGGGACAAAAAACCCTTCAGTTTTTAAAAGAGCACCAGTTCTGTCATAAACATCTGATTAAAATAAATCTTTAAGTGTTGAGTAAAGGAAGCCTTGAAATGTTCATAAAACATATAGTTGTATTAAATGTTGTTATTTAAAATACAGATTTTAACTCATGTAGCAAATTTAAAAAAGCCCTAAAAAGCTTAACGAATGGTATGTTCAGTCTTTATGGCATAGCTCTGGCAAATTCGATCAGATTTTCACAAAATAACTTGTAATAGAAAGCTGAATAAATTTCACACAACAGAAGAAGTATTTATAAACAATAAACTCATAATGTTGAGTGCTATATTATTTTGAAAAAGGGTGTTTTTAAAATGACACATCGTAACGATCATTTTTGGGCGATTTTTGGTAGAAAAAATGTAAAAATTGAAAAATTGGGAAGTAAGACCAATACCATTTTTTTTTCTTTCAATAACAATATGTATGCTTTCTTCTAGTAAAAAAAAGGGAGAATATTATGCTAATGTGATAAAGATATAAGCTTGTAACGAGGTTTCATTTGAAAATGTCATTATATTGTGTCCAAGGCAAATGGATGAAACACTCTAACGGTGAAACGATTTTACATAAACACGAGAGCGTTTCCGTTGCTTGAACGGCATGTAAACAAATTTCTGATACGGAGGCATGCGCAACAGGTGCTGAATGGACAAAACGAAAGTAGAATTGACAAAAGCTTAGTTCAACGTATGAGTTTTGTGTTTCACTGTCTGTGCATTGTCAGAGGCTTATTCTGGGTTGCTTTTTTGACAATCTATATTTTCAACGGTCCGAAGATTTGTTTTAACTCGTTAACGGAAGTCGTGTAACTCTAGGCTTTAGACGCCGTATTTTTTTCATCACTGAAATGAAACAATCTGTTGCCGTTGCTTGTTCGTTTATAGACTTTTAGTCCACATCAATATCGTTAATTTTACCTTCAAAATTCTAGTCTTGTAGTCACTTTTTAGAATAGAAACAGTGATGTTAAGAGTTCAGTTTACATAATCATTATGTACGAACCGTTACTTTTATGAGCAGGTGACATTTTGAGGTCTTTAGAATTTGCATTTAGTTCAAATAGTGCTGGCTTGTCAGGAATTTTTGTATGTTGTGACTGTACTATTTATCTTTCTTCTTTTCAGTATTTGTAACACTGTTTGATAGTAAACAAGTGTGGATAGTTTAGGATAAACGACAAGAGGAGCTTGTACCAAGTCTACTTAAATCTTTTAAAGCAACTTTCTATAAGGGCTTTAAGCACTTTGATTCAAATTTGCTAATGATAGCGGACATTTGGTATGACCCCTGGGGGCATGCCCTGAAGGACCCTTGGGGGCAAGCCCTGAAGGGACAAAAAAACGTTAAACAATAAGTAATCAGCATATGACTGGAACTTTATGTATAATTTTAATTTTGTGGTTTACGTTTTCATGGGGAATAACTTGAATTGCATTTTGACTTCTGTGCCAAATTTGGTAAATTACCTGAAAATGTCAAAGACCAATAATTTTTGAAATTCCAACATAAAATAAAATGATTTAGCAACTACTTAATGTCATCAGCTAGTATGACCACTTAAACTTCAAAAATATGATTCTTATATTGCTAAATTTCCTGAAACTCTCAAAGACCCATTACTTTTTGGAATTTTACCTAGCAATCGTATCTTTTTTGGTGCCTTATTTTATCAGTGATCATTTTCAATAGTTAGATTGCAAAAAACTTCGATTCTTATTTTGGTAAATTTCCTGAAAGTCTTAAAGACCTGTTATTTTTTGGAATTTTACCTAGCAACCACATCTTTTTCAATTCCTAACAGTTAACATGGCCTGATTATTTTCTAATGTCAGGTTGCAAAAACGTTGATTCTAATTTTGGTAAATTTCCTGAAACTCTCAAAACCCATTATTTTTTGGAATTCTACCTAGCAACCATATCTTTTTCAATTCCTAACAGTTATGATGATCATTTTCAGTAGTCAGATTGCAAAAAACTTTGATTTTAATTTTTGTAAATTTCCTGAAACTCTCAAAGACCCCTTATTTTGTGGAATTCTACATAGCAACCGTATCTTTTTCAATTCCTTATATTAGGAATCATTGTTTTCAATAGAAAGACTGCAAAAATCTATAATTTTATATTGATGATTCCTATATATACATTTCCAAAACCAAACTTTAGTACGGGTCCAAAAAAGGTGAGCGGGGGGAATGCAATCTCTGATTGACCTTTTTTCATTTAATTATACAAACATTGACAATGACAAAACTTTCTATATCCTTGTGTACTGTTGTATATATAGACAATAGAATAGAATAGAATATATTTATTTTTCCAATTATAGGGCCCATAAGGGCATACAAATCAAGATTTCAAACATGCAACAATTTTCAGTGCAATATATAGTTGATGTTCTTAAAAAAATATAAACTGTATTTGTACAAGGCTTAGAAACAGATTGATGTGCGAGCCTGGCGAGTCTCTTCACCAACAAACACAGCCGAACACCTAAAAAATACCACCTAACGCCTTAAAATTTCATTCGAACACTTCAGTGATAATATTTAACATATTTTAAGACATTTTTATATGGCTGCAGAAAGTTTACGGTCGTATAATGGTATGGCGTTGGTGTCGTCTCTCTCGTCGGCATTGACGTCTGTGGACAGAATAACTTTGGTTCTAGTTGGCGGATCATTATCAAACTTGAGTATGATGTTTCCTGGCACATGCGTAAACCGAGGCTTGAATTTTCAGTTTTTTGCCCTGCCCGTTTTAGAAAAAAGGGCCAAAGGGGGTGAATTTAGTGTTTTCACATATTTGTCTGTAGAATCTGTATTATTAATCAGATTTTGATGGGGTATCTTTCAGTGTGCTCCTGAGGAAATTTCCAATCAGTATTATGCAACGGATCTCACGTAGCTTGTACTGTTTGCAGGGTAAATGGGGGCCTAAAGGAGGCAAATCCCCCAAAAATATATTTTTTAAAATTTTAGTCCGATTTTTATGCAGTTTTCTTACTACGGATTCCTTGCGAAAAATTAGTGCAGCGCTCTACTATTAGATTTTTGGTAACTTGTTTCCTTTTTTAGCTATGAGGGCCGAACGGGACCAAAATTGTCAAATTTGCAGATTACTTAAAATTTTTATTTTTCATCGGATTTCGATGGGATTTTCTTTGGATTCCTCTTGATATAAGCTTTCAGTACTATTTAATTGATTTGGCTTAGCTCTTTCCTTTTCCGAGCTATAAGGAGTCAAAGGGGCCAAAATTGCATTTTTTCTAAATAATGAAAAATTTTATTTTTGATCAGATTTCAATGGGATTTTTTTTCTTTGGATATAAGCTTACAGTTGTATGTCAATGGATTTGGCGTAGCTCTTACTGTTTCTGAGCAATAAGTTGTCAAAGAAGAATTTTTATTTTCCCTAGTTAACATGTACTAAGTATGTCCAGGTAATTAATGGATCAAGCTCCTTACTGTGTCAAGCTCTTTAGTATGTCCACACTCACTTTAAATTACACTTGTTCAAATTTCAGTGGTCGACATGCTGCGGTTGTATCATGCTGCGCTCAGCGTAGCCCTGTATTTAAATGTTTAAAGTAATTTTTAACGGTTTCAAGCTCTCATTTGATTATTTCCATGTTATCCAGAACAGAAAAAATACTGCAAGAACAGGGACTATATATAGCTAACTATATATAGCTACATGTATATATAGTCCCTGTTCAAGAATGATAATTAATTAACTATGATTAGCAACTTGTTGGACAATGTTATATGTTTTTTTTTTTTTTTAACTTTTTAAAAGTTTTTTCTGGTTAAGTGGGCATTAAATTACACATATATTCCAAATAATTAATCAAACACAAATAATCAAACACCAATGGAAAGTCTGTTAGATATCTTTATAACAAACTTCCACTTTAAAGACGAATAATTAGCAAAATAAATAACCAATCGGGATTTACATTGGGACTCAGAAAACACAAGCCCAAGTATTTATTCAAATAACAACAACAAATAATTAATTACATCAGATTGATGTCTAACCATCAGTGCCCAACATTATTGCTTGTTGTAGTTTCAGACTTGAAGAAATTTGATAACATCGAACTTTTAATTCAAATAAGAGCTTGAAACCGTTAAAAATTACTTTATAATGTCTCAAAATGAGTTAAGTAATATCAATGAGGTGTTTGGTGGTGTGCGGCAGTGTTGGGTGGTAAAAAGACGCACCGGTGTGAGCCTTTGTCGAGCATTTCAATCTGTTTCGTGCCGAGTACAAATGCATTTGATATTTAAAGAAACTTGTTATTTATTGTTTTTATCCTGCAATACCTAAAACAACCTCATTTAGTGGAAAAAATAGTCTAAAAATGAATTATTGGGGGGGGGGTTTGGCGTCTTCAACAGTTCATAAAAAGTAATGAGTTTTTTTTAGCTCACCTGGCCTAAAAGGCCAAGTGAGCTTTTGCCATCACTTTGCGTCCGTCGTCCGTCCGTTGTCCGTCCGGCTGCTGTCCGTCCGTCAACAACTTCAAAAATCTTGTCCTCTGAAACTGCTGGGCGAATTGTAACCAAACTTTGCCTGAATCATCACCAGGGTATGCAGTTTCAAAATTGTGTTCGATTAATCCGAGGATCAAACAACATGGCTGCTTTTACTAAAAATAGAACATAGGGGTAAATTGCTGTATTTTGCAAATGACTCGAAAACCGGTACCAAGATCAAAAATCTGACATGTTGTAAAAATGATCAGCATGGCAAGATCTACCTGCCCTGCAATTTTGAAGAAAATCTTAAAACCCGTCTTGGAGTAATTGCCCTTTTTCCGTAAAATTTTCAAAAATTTAATTTATTTTATTTTTTATTCGAAAAACTATAACAGATAGAGGTCAACTATAAATTGCAAAAATGTTCAGCATGTCAAGATCTACCCACCCTGAAATTTTGAAGAAAATCCATAAACCCTTGTAGGAGTTGTTGCCCTTTTTTCACCGAATTTTTAAAATTTTCGTTTTTTTCATCTTTTATTTCCAAAACTATAAAAGATGAAGATTAAGTGAAAATTGATGAAATGTTTGCCATGCTGTGGCGACTTCAAAACTGATGTTGAAAATTTTTCCTCGACCGCCATTTTCAGAATGGCCGCCAAAAAAAGGCGGGAAAATTCAACATTGTCCAATTTCAATGAAATTTGGTTTCCAAATAGATATTGATGTTGCGACTTCAAAACCGGTGTTGAAAATTGTTTGTTGACCGCCATTTGCAAATTGGCCGCCAAAAATGGCGGGAAAATTCAACATTGTCTGATTTCAATGAAATTTGGTTTCCAAATAGATATTGATGTTGCGACTTCAAAACCAGTGTTGAAAATTGTTCGTTGACCGCCATAAAAGGCAGGAAAATTCAACATTGCCCAATTTCAATGACATTTGGTTTCCAAATTGGTCTTGATGTCGTAACTTCAAAACTGATGTTAAAAATTGTTCGTTGAC
>MJUU01047871.1:43754-62345 GCA_002080025.1 Modiolus philippinarum | reverse complement strand
ATTATTTATTGCATCTAATAATACAACAATTCACAATATATTTGACTCCAAGGAAATAACCCTTCAAAAGTAAAGAAAGATAATTAAATCATGGAAATTTTGCAAAATAGAAAAATCACTAAAGGCCATATTTTAAGTTTTATTGTTTTGATATATATACAAAATCTGAATGTATGTTAATTAATTGGCTGCAGTGAAGTTTAATTGCAACCAATCAAAGACGTGGATTTGAGACTACAGAAATCCAGCTTGATCTGCCAAGGGTGAAGATGAGAGGAGGGGATCATAACCCTTGGCTAGCGAAGATGGTAATAGGGTTGAACTTAATATAATCTCAAATACAACTTGCATTTGAAGAATTTTTGGTAATAAGGTAAATGAATACTTGTTTGAATGGGTAAACCTATACATGATATTCTGTTAGATTGAAAAAAAAAAACAAACAAACTTTCTAAGTTGAACATGAGAGACGGTGACGCAGGTCAAGACATGTAATTGGTCTTGTTCACTGTGTTGAAGACCGTACGGTGACCCCTAGATGCTTTGTTTTGGGTAGTTTTAACCTGGAGATGGGATGTTGTCTCCTTGACATTTACCCCATTTCCTTTCTTTTTCATATGTACATCAAATCATACTTTTACTATGTGATTGCTTTGTAATAGTGATTTCATTCCGGCAGTGCATTCATTCCATGTTGACTAAAATGCCGAGGGTAGAATTTCCATAACATTCAAATACAATAATGAGTACTAATACAGACCCTATTCATATTTATTAAAAGTATTCAATGATTACAACATTTTGAACATGATCACAGTAAGTCACTAATGCATGAAATGTAGGTCAAAGTTAATTAATTTTTATCTGGAGCTTCTTAACTTTACAAGACACATCTACGTACAAAATATTATTCCTCTTAGAGTTGTAGTATCCCAGATCTAGACTCTTACAAAATCTTTAACCTGAGTCACTCATGCATGAAATGTATGTAAAATCCACCTATTCTATATATCAACCTCAAGTACTATTCAAGATGCATCCATGGACAAGACCTTGTCCATCTATGACTTGTTATTCAAAAGCTATATGGTCTCAAATTTGAACGGACAGACTAACGGATGAACGGGCGAAACGCTATATCCCCTCTCCAACTTTGTTGGGTGAGGGGATAACAAACCCATTAGCTTTCAGGAGGGTTAACCACAACTACTTATACAAGTCCTACTTCCAAAACACACATTAAATCAAGATAACCATAGGTATCTGAATAAACTGTATGTAAAACCCAACTATGGTATTTATGTAGCTTTATGTTAAACTTGCTGTTTGGTTTACAGTAACAGAGTTATGTGTACCTGACAGAGGTGCAGTAACTTGGTTGTATATAGCAGAAAATAGCAGTTGCAGGAACAACATTATATTGACAGCTGCAGTTTAAACTAAAAATATGTTGTCACACTCTTGTATCTTTTGTCATGCTGGGAAATTTTAATATAACAACCTATATTCAAAGATGTCATCTGACATTACTGCACCATTTGTAACAAAAGTTGGCACCAACAATTAGTTTGTCAACTTTGAAGGTAAAATGACTGGTCCTGGTCTTAAACAAAGATGGCAGCAAGCAGGATACTTAATTTAGGAGTGGACCCTATGGTAACTCTGAATATGGGACGTTAAGGATAGGAACTCTCTTGAAATTGAAGGCAGAAATGATTGCCTTAAATACCAGTAAGAAGGAATGACTGGATTCCTGACCTATTTTAATAAATGTATACTACATGTACCTAAATACAAACAGTTTATGAAATTGAAGTGTACTTATAATTTTCCCTGCATGACAATTGAAAAAGGCTTTGGTGAATCAGTTCCTGACTGAAATTTGAATTGTTTTCAAGGTGTTTAAATTTTTGGTATAAAAATGCAAATTTCAGTGATTTGTGTTTTTCGAGAAAGCATGACCTGATGGCCCCATAACTGGCCCATAGACTTTTTTTCAAGTTTCTAACCTGATGATCATGAAAATGTCAGATTCGAAGTTCCAAGACTCATTTGGAGTGTATGATTCTGTAAAATTAAACTGTGTTCTGCAACTTAAGACATTTGCAATGGAAATGGAAAACTGTGGACCTTGACCTTTTTTGCTGAGTGTATTTGATCTAAAGATCAAAGGTCAAGGTCTCATTAAGACATCCCAGACCCACATGCCAAATATCTAAGTCTAGGTCAAAAGATGAAAATGATCTGGCCTGTAGATAAAAATTTCATTAATATGATCTCAAAGTCAAAGGTCACGGCCATAATGCTAAGCAAAATACTGTCTAGTCATGATGCACCCCCATTGCAAATATCCAAAATATCTTAAGTCTAGGTCAAAAGAAGAAAAAGTTTTGGTAAGGACAGGCCAAAAGCTAAAAAAATTCAGTTATTTGATGTTAAGGTCAAATGTCAAGGTTATAAGAAAGACATTATGGTACATGCCACACCCACATACCAAATATCTTGGGTCTTGGTCAAAAGACGAAAAAGTTGTGGACTGCACACAATTGTATAAGAAGAAGTGGCAGAAGAAGAATAAAAACAAGAAAAGAAGGGTAAATCAATTTGTCTCTCTTCAACAAAGGGGAGACAAACATTGTCTCTCTTCAACAAAGGGGAGACAAACAATGTTCACTGTTTCATAAAATAAAGTGAATTAACATAAGAGAGGAAGTTGTAAAACAAAGATACCACACATCACTACTAGTTAAAGGCCTAATTATTCAAATAAAACATTTTAAATAGATCATCTACCAAAGATCAAACATAGTAGAACAGATTGCTCCTCTTTATTTCCTCAATAAATTCGGTTTAATCTACATTGCTAATTATGGTCAGGTATTTGTGGAGTCAAAATCAATATTTCAAGTTTCCTCTCAATTGCCAAGACTTGTCTCGTGGATTATAATTGAGGATTTTATGTTGGTACAGCAGTCATCATGATAGCTTTCCAAAAATATAAATTTGCCTCAAACTGAAGGATGAACAAAATATTTTTTCTGGACTTCTATCTAAACAACTGAATTAACTCATCAAGTTTCTCAGTTATGGTCAACAGAACTAGAATATATTGAATCAATCTATAAAACAATCATGCATGTATATAAATTTATTTTTTTATTTCTTGCAAATAAAATTTTGAGATAAAAAAGGAAACAAAATGCAACCCAAATTTACAAAATTCCATGCAATATATCGCAAGCATACAAAAAAAAATTAACAATTTTTATACGCCCGTCTAATGACGGATGTATTATGGTATACCGATGTCCAATTGTCCGTCTGTCCATCTGTCTGTCTGTCTGTCTGTCTGTCTGTCCATTTCATATGTCGTGCTCTAACTTGACAACCGTTTGGCCGATTCACTTCAAACTTTGTAGAGGTATTTGATATGATGGCCTCACGATATGTATACTTTTTCGTGAAATTTCGATTTTCTTGCAAGAGTTATGGGACTTTATTCGTCAATATGAAGGCAATTTTTTACATGTCGTGCTCTATCTTGACAACCCTATGGCCAATTCACTTCAAACTTTGTAGAGGTATTTGATATAATGGCCTAACGATCTGTATACTTTTTCGTGAAATTTCGATTTTTCTTACAAGAGTTATGGGACTTTATTCGTCAATTTTAAGGCAATTTTTTTTCATGTCGCACTCTTACTCAACAACCCTTTTGCCAATTCACTTCAAACTTTGTAGGGGTATTGGATATGATTGCCTCACTACCTGTATTCTTTTTCGTGAAATTTTGATTTTTCTTACAAGAGTTATGGGTCTTTATTCGTAAATTTAAGGCAATTTTTTACACGTCACGCTCTAACCCAACAACCCTTTTGGTGCACTTCAAACTTTATAGAGGTATTGGATATGATGGCCTCACAATCTGTATACTTTTTCGTGAAATTTGGATTTTTCTTGCAAGAGTTATGGGATGTTATTCCTCAATTTTAAGGCAATTTTTTACATGTTGCCCTCTTACTTGACAACCATATGGCCAATTCACTTCAAACTTTGTAGAGGTATTAGGTATGATGGCCTCATGATCTGTGTACTTTTTTGTGAAATTTTGATTTTTCTTGACAGAGTTATAGGACTTTATTTGTCAAATTTAAGGCATGTCGCACTCTTATGTATAAGTACTTTGATCACCTCACTTCAAACTCTGCAGATTGATTTGTTAAAGAGATATCAAGCTCAATTAGGCAGTTATAGGTGCTTCTAAATTGAGAACCCCTTACCTAAATAATTTAAAGTTTTGAAGGGGTGACGACGGGCATATCATGCAACTTGGCACAGCTGTTTATTGAAATTGTAATACATGTAATACAGTACTGTTTGATTTTTCCAAAAAATGGTGAACTTAAATAAAGATTACATAATTCCCTTTTATAATATTTTCAACATTAAAAAATCCTACTATAATTTATTACTATAAAAGTTACAACTTTTCAAAAAAATGTATATGCACAAAATCAAGTAATGGACCATATATATTTTCAACTCTAAACCTTTCAGTAAAATACTTTGTAAACATACATTTGTTTATAAAAATACAAAATATTGAGCTAAAACGTAGAATGCAGCCACAGTCTGCTAAGCTCACCTCGTTGCACAGCATTGTCACATGTTGCACATGTCAGTAAACAGGGATGGACTATAATCATTCTTTTCAACAGATTCAGTCATGCATAAATTCTAGTTTACAGACTGCATCCGAAGCATTCATTGTAGTTGTCATCCCAAATTGCATTAAACATACCAGTATGGTTGCTAAGGGACATGTCAGTAAGCGGGAATGAACTTTAACCATTCAACCTAACCAAGTTGCTCATGCGTAAAATGTAAGTCGGAGACAGCATCCGAAGCATGCATTGTTGTTGTCATCCCAAAATGCATCACACATACCAATATGGTTGATGTGGGCCATGTCAGTAAGCAGGAATAGTTTTTAACCATTCTACATAACCAAATCGCTCATGTGTAAAATGTAGGCCACAGACAGCATCCAAAGCATGCATTGTCGTTGTCATCACAAAATGTATCATACATAACAATATGGTTGCTAAGGGACATGTCAGTAAGTGAGAATGAACTGTAACCATTCAACCTATGTAATCCCAAAATGCATCATACATAACAATATGGTTGATCTGGGCCATGCCAGTAAGCGGGAATGGACTTTAACCAATCTACCTAACCAAGTTGCTCATGCGTAAAATGTAGGTCTCAGACAGCATTGGAAGCATGCATTGTTGTTGTCATCCCAAAATGCATCATACATAACAATATGGTTGATGTGGGCCATGTCAGTAAGCGGAAATGGACTTTAACCAATCTAACTAACCAAGTCGCTCATGCGTAAAATGTAGGTCAGAGACAGCATCCGAAGCATGCATTGTTGTTGTCATCCCAAAATGCATCATACATACTAATATGGTTGATGTGGGCCATGTCAGTAAGCGGGAATGGACTTTAAATATTCTACCTAACCAAGTCACTCATGCGTAAAATGTAGGTCTCAGACAGCATTGGAAGCATGCATTGTTGTTGTCATCCCAAAATGCATCATACATAACAATATGGTTGATGTGGGCCATGTCAGTAAGCAGGAATGGACTTTAACCATTCTACCTAACCAAGTCGCTCATGCGTAAAATGTAGGTCAGAGACAGCATCCGAAGCATGCATTCCAGTCGCCATCCCAAAATGCATCAGGCATACCAATATGGTTGATGTGGGGCATGTCAGTAAGCAGGAATGGATCTTCGCTATTCTTCCTAGTCGGACGTGGCCGCCGACACGGACGTTAGGGGTATCACATAAGCCCCCTCACTTCGTGAGGTGAGCTAACACAATGTAAAGAGCAGATATCATGGCAATATATTTCAATGTATTTAAAGGCACTAAACAAAATTCTAGATTTGACTATTTCTCACATTTAAATGGTGATACATGTAGAAGATGCTAAAGTACAAGTGTACTACAAACATTAATGAAGTGAAAAAAGTATGTACATCAAGCTGGCTGGTCATGTTTCAATATTTTCATTTTCCTAAGTTTCATCCATCTCAAAGCATTATAATATTTTGGTGATGGAGCTTTAAATTCAAATTTCAAATCTTGAGCATTCTGACATCATTTCATTATATCTATTTATTTTGTCACATTCATTCATGGTAAAACCTTACTTATGCTAAACCTATGACAAATTCAGAGGAGTTCAGTTTCTTGTCAAATTTTTTATCCCCTGACAAACGAGATCAATGACCTGTCAATTTATTTTTGTTTAAATTACTTCTTTATCAATTTTCTAACAAAATATCAAATTGATTTGAGATCTTATTGATTTTCAAATTGAGCAACAAAACATCCGTTAAAGAATTGGCATGTACACCAAATCATACTCTTACTATGTGATTGCTTTGTAACGGTGATTTCATTCCGGCAGTGCATTCATTCCATGTTGACTAAAATCCCCAGGGTAGAATTTCCACAACATTGTGAGTACTTGAAGACCCTATTCATATTTATCAAAACGTATTCAATGATTACAATATCTTTAACATGATCACAGTAACCTAATTTAATTTTACCTAGATGCTTATAAACCATCACAGATGTTTGCACATATAAGTTAAGATTCACTTACCATAAACTGAAATCTGTACTGTGATTAAATTGAATGTCAAGTTATTCAAGTAGAAAATATAGGTCAAAGTGACCAAATTTTTGTCTTGATTCTGATATACCATCAGAGATGCATGCATATGCAAAGAATGATGATCCTATCATGTATAGTGACAGAGTTCTGAACTCTTATATAAACTTGATTGTCAGATGACCGTGTGGAAAATGAAGGTCAAAGTGCCCCAAATTTCCTGGATGCTGAGGTATCATCAGAGATGCATGCATATGCACTTTTGATGATCCTGTACATTGCTAGGTTCTGAACTGGTTAAAACTTGAATGTAAGACAAACAAGTGGAAAATGAAGGTCAAAGTGCCCCAAATGTCCTGGACGTTGAGGTATCATCAGAGATGCAAGCATATGCAGGTTATTGGTCCTTCCTTGTAAGATGACTAAGTTCTTTACATTTTGAAAAAGTTGGATGCAAGTCTACAAGCGGAAAATGTAGGCCAAAGTGACCCAAATTTTCTGGAGGCTAAAGTACCATCAAAGATGCATCCATAATCTAGTGTTGATGATCCTGTACAGTTGATACATTCTGAGCTTGATAATCAATTAGCAAATAGGTCAAAGTGACTTAATTAAGCTGGAAGCTGATGTACTTTGAGAGATGCATGCATAAGCAAGGGTTGATCATCCTATAATGTAGAGTGACTGATATCTGAAGTTATCTGAAAACTTGAATGCAAGCCTATAAAGTGGAACCAGTAGGATGAAGAGACCTAATTTTCTTGGAAGCTGTGAATCAACCCCAGTTGCAACTGTATAGAAAGTTTGGTTTTGCTACCTTACACATTTACCATACTTGAAGTATACACCCAAATGAGGACATATTCACCCTCATTGTACTCACTTAGGCAGATGATTGGAGTACCCCAGCAAACTAAGAAAGAAATATCCAATTGTTTCAATTCATTAGCATATAAAACATGTTATGAATAATATCATCACATAAACATTCAAGTCATTGAATTGTATAAAGACACAAACTATATAATAATTCAAAACAAATATATATTAAATAAAGTTTTCAACTTTCACAGTTGATTAAAATTTGCTTCATAAAAAAGGGATATGCAAGCCATGAAACAACTGTAAAAATAGAAATGTCGGTAAAAAAAACAAAATAAATTGAGGTGACAATAAATATCCTCGACAGAGGTGTAAGGCCATATATGTGTTTACATGTGTACAAGTGAGGAAAAATATGTTAGTATGTAGAAAAACTTAGTAAAATGTTGATATGAATCAAATATATCAGTAGTAAAAGTATATACTTCCACAAACTGTCAACAGCATTACAAAAACACATTTGACTGATATGAATTGTAAGTTATTACTGAATACATGTTTTCATTTTTGAAGATAAAATGTTCAAAAAACCTACACTGGTGTCTACTGTAGCTCAGATCTATATAATGTCATGTGTAATACTTTCTTTTTATAATTCATTTTTGTATTTCAGAGTCTTAAGATTCAGACTCAAAAAAATTAGCTTGATATCATTTCATTAATATTAAATAACAAGTGCTGAAAATATTCTGTACTTGTCACTGACTTACTCTCACAAAGGCCAGTTCTTTTCATCATAGCAACCAAACAAGGGGAGTTCTAAATTCTTTTTGATGTTTATATTAAATTGATGAGAACTTCCTTAAGAGATATCAAATTCAACCATTGCATGTTAATAAACAAGAGGCTCTCTAGAGCCTGTATCACTCAACTAGGCCATGGCCTACATTGACAGTCAAAATAATCCCAATGTTTAAGGGTCTCATTTTCAAGTTTGCTAATAGACCTTATAATAATCCAGAGTTAAACTATGTTCTTGCTGGTCGCTATTTTGGATGAGATACAGACCTACTCTCACCTTCTTGAAGGCAAACAGGTAAGGGCTTTTCAGGGAAAAATTGTATAGGGGGCAGGAAGACAAGTACAAATTTAGGGTACTTTCAGAGGACTTAGATCTTTGAATATGTTTTCCCATAGGGTTCTATGTTGAACTAAGTCCCTATTTGTGGCCACCTTGGATAAGTTGCAGACTTGCCAGACAAATTTTTCAAAGATCACCACAAAAGGACTTTTCTGATCAAGTTTGGTTCCAAGTGGCTTTATGGCTTCCCTGCTGGTGACAATCTTGGGTGTGATGCAGACTTGCTGAACATATTTTTCAAAGGGGACCCATTAAGGACCATTGTGACCATGTATTGTTCAAATTAGAAAAATACTTTCAGAGCAGAAGATCTATGAATATGTTTTTCCATAGGGTAAAATGTTGAACCAAGTAATTAGTTACTGCTAGCAGCCATCTTGAACTTCCTGGACATATTTGAACTTTCTGGACATATTTTTCAAATGGGACCACCCATGAACTATTGTGAACAGGTTTGATTCCAATGGGTAAAGTGGCTTCAAAGGAGACTTTTTAATGCTTTCCCATAGGGTCCAATGTTAAACTATGTTCCCCGCTGGTGTCCATCTAGGATGTGATGCCAACTTGCCAGACACATTTTAAAGGGGACAAACTAAGGACTATTGAGATCAAATTTTGTTCCAATTGACCAAGTACTTCCAGAGGAGAAAATCTTTGAAAATTGGTCAATTATTTAACTTAGTTTAAGTTTCCCACTGGCAGCCATATTTCATTAGATGCAGACTTGCTCGACACATATTTTAAACTGGGATCTTCCAATGACTATAGTGACCAAGTTCAGTTCCTGTTGGCTCAGTAGTTTAAGATGAAAAGATCTTTAAATGAAAAACTAGAGCTGTCGCCAATGGCAACCAATTATGCCCCCGCTCATTGAATCTTGAATCAATATGGCAAGTGCAAATTTAAGCGGGTGTTGACACAATACAAGTGTTGACACAGTTCAAGTATGGACACAATTATATCCCTCTCCTTTTCCCAAAATATATAGAAGGGAAGTTCTGAGCCGGAAAATCAATTCTATGGGTGCTAGGAAATCTTCCTGTAAAGTTTCATCCATTTTGAGGCACTTTGAATTTTCCCGCCTTTTTCCAGTTTCCATAGCAACGGCAGCCATTTTGAAAAATCTGAGACCAAAAATCATTTCTATGGGTGCTAGACATCCTTCTTGTAAAGTTTCATCAGATTTGAAGTACTTTGAATTTTCCCGCCTTTTTTCAATTTCCATGGCAACCACGGCCATTTTGAAAATTCCAAAAGATATGTGTGTGCACATCTACTTATTGTAAGTGAGATTCCTTTGAAGTAGTTGGAATTTGTTTGAAAACTTTCTAAAAAACATGAAAAATTGTGTTTTTCATTCGTACGGACAGACGGACAGACGAACGAATGGATGGACGGACAAGGGTAAAACAATATGCCCCCGACTTTTCGTCGCGGGGGCATAATTAACGATAAACGACAGACGCCAAGTGATGGAAAAAGCTCACCTTTGCAATAGCAAGGTGAGTTCAAAATGATTTTCATTGTCAATTTAAAAACAAGCCTCACATTTATCAAGTAAGTGGACAATATATATTGCACATGCTTGCGGTGTCTAATTAATTTTTCTTTTATGGTACATGTATATTTGAACAATAATTTAGTAATAGCTCATTTGCAATTTAATGTCATAGAGTATATTTTTAATATCAAATGTAAATAAACAATAAAATTATGCTAAATGAAATGGCAAGAAAGACTGCTCAGATATTTTTCTTTTAACAGAAGGGCACATTTAGCTCTCATAAATTTTGTGCAATATTAGAATGCAATGTTATAATTACAGTTGCAGTGGTCCAGTGGAACACAGGCAAATTTTTCATGAATATACTCCATAAATAATCATATTCCGAAATAAATAACAAAATACCGAAGTTACTGTTAATTTATTTTCTGCATATGCGCATTTCGACAACTTATGTCTCATCAGTGCAGATAAAACCAAAATTCAGATCTTTAAAATGAAAGTATAATAACAACAAATCTAGCAAACAAAATCATCTTGACTGTGCAAATGTTTAAAATGAGTACAAAAAATTGATTGACACAATATCTTTGCTACAACAAAAAATCCTAATTTCCATAATATCAATCAGTGTGGTTATTAAGATTCTCAGATTTTGATGGTCTTGCCTTCACATAAGCTCGATAATAAAAATTGGAAAACAGATATGTCATGGTGATACCGTAGAAAAGGCCATACGGACAAAAGCCGTGATATAAATATCCAAACATAGCATGTATAAATAGCACTAAAAACTGAATGATCTGAAGCTGAGTTATATTTTTCTTCCAAGGAAATGATTTCTCAGGGAAAAGTGCCGTCAAGCCATAATACAAATACAAAACTACATGTACAAATGAATTGGTTGCTAAGTAAATAGAAATGGCTGGCCATGGATACAGAAAATAACAAGCATCGGTGAGTAACAGCATTGAACTGTGGTGATAAACATGTAAGAAGCTAATCTGTCGTCTTTTGTGGCGTAGAATCATGAATACTGTATCAAATAATTCAATGATTTTTGTAATCCAGTACATTTTGACATATGGCAATAGATATACAGCTGGCCCTAGTTGAAATGATGACTCCATCAATGTGAAGCAGTATAGAAATCCTAGTAAGGAATACAGGCTTATAAAACAACATACAAAGTTGTGGATAATCATCAGCTGTAAAATAAAAACAAACAAAATTTGAATTTCTGGTATCAAAATGAGCAATTTTATTAATAATAGAAAAATCTGTGATTTCTCCCATTGTGTAGACCACTTTGTAACCAGCCCTCAATTACATTTCTATCAGGGGAATTCTCTATTCTATATCTCATTAAATTTTCCACAATATTCATGGGAGAAACAGATTTCCCTTCAGCTACAAGTATCTCTTCACTCCAGATATTATAATTTCTATTTCAACATGACCTTACCTTTTTGAACCACTAAATAGAAAGCTCTATCTCTATTCTATCAAACAAAGTTTGCAAACAAATTTATAAAAAGGTACGATTATCTCCCCTGGACTGCATCTCACTTATACACATACAGTCAGTGGACATAATTGTTCATCACTTTCGAATTTTCAGTATATACAGTCAACTCCATTTAATTGCATACCTCTTAATAGAATATTTCTCTTAATTGCATACAATTCTGCTGCACAAAACCATTTACTATATGCTTCTATATTATTCATTCCTTTTAATTGCATATTGAATAGTTAAGAAATTCCTGTTAATTGAATAGTTTATTTTTCAAATCAAGACATGTTTTGTGAAATTTAACATTAAAAGTATATATTTTTTTAGCAAATTATTCTGAAAAACTAATTAAAATGAGACATCTAATTATGGAATGTCAAATCAATTAATAATTTTGTAAAAACAGACTGTAATCTATGTGTTTGTTTAATGATTAACTCATCATTTGACACTTTTTAAGTTAATTGACATGGTTTTACAGCAAGATTGCAAACTCCTCTTAATAGAATATTCCTGTTAATTGCATATTTTTTCCTGACAAATAAGTTATGCAATTAACAGGAATCCACTGTATTTCATATACATTCATAATTTTCAAAAAATTATTACCAAGCTGATTTTAAACTGGTTTTCATGAAATAAAAACAATTTGAAGCAGAAATTCTTCAACTTTATTTGTTCATAGAGGTATATCAAGAAACGTCTTCTTTAATTTTTAGGTACGAGTAGATCACATAAATACCTTAATTTTTGAAGTCAAATAGTTGAAGTTGAAATATATAGGGAAATGACATGAACTAAAAATTTCTTTTGTGTTCTACTCTAGAATACTCTTAAGATATCAAATGAATTAAAACATCCAAATGAACAAATTAACTGGAGGTAAATATGAGTCTGGTGGTTTTTATTTGAAGATAATCTGTTCATTCAATGCTTGGTAATAATTTTTTGAAAAATGTGACTTTATATGAAATATATAGTAAAAAACATAGGTGATAAAAAATTATGTCTACTGATTGTTATTCATATGTCTTGTAGAATAAGGTATGATTATCTCCCCTTGACTGCACCTACTTCATATGTCTTGTAGTAAATAAGAATGCCTTTGACAAGTTACTTTGTTTGACATCGGTTCATTTTAACTTTTGTTTATTTTATTTTTTGACTGAATTTGCATCAAAGTAGTTTTGGGAACCACAAATTTACCACATTTTTTGTGTACAAGTCCATTTGTTGATGGGGGGTTGTATTTTCAGTCATCAGACTTGTAGTGTGTGGTGTGTTGTTTTGAAATCTCTGAGATTACATGCCAAATGCAAAGTGTAGGTGATTTTTTGTTGCTATGTGTGGACATCACTATGTTTTGTCATATTAATTTCATTATTTGTTATAAATTGTTTAACTATTACCGGCCAAATATTATTGTCAATGATCTCTGCGTATTTTACACCAGTTATAGTACCTTTTACATCTGTCAAAGTTCACATTCCTGCATAAGTTAAACAACCCCAGATCATTTTTGACATGTGTCCATGAAACCTCTCACACATATCAAATCAGTCATTATAAATTCTGCAAGTCTCATCATGTGATAGTGAGAACTCATGATAAAATTGCAACATCTGCAATTAGAAAAAATTTCCTGATAACACATGGCATTTATGGATTGTGGAATTCAACTTCTTTGAATGTCTTATAATTTTGTATATAATGCAACTTCAGGGTACAATTTATGTATGCAGAAGTTTCAAAATCTAACCAGACTTACAGAACCCATTTATGATAAAACTTACTGGTCTGAGCTGGACGGGGTACGTAACTCTTTGCCATACTGGAGATAATATAATCATGACGAGGTAGATACAAAATAAAGGGAAAGACTTGAGTGATACTGCAATTCCGAGGAACTTCTGAACACCAGCAACTGTCAGTGCCATTTCTGTAAAACAAAATGGTTATAAGAATTTTACTAATATATGCCAAGATTTAACAGATGTTTGTGTAAACATATTTTTATTACAGTCAATCCAATAGAACTTAATATAACTACAAATGAAGAAGACTATGAAGATACAAAATATAACAACACTCAGTAAGATTGAATACTGGAATATAATTTAAGAAAAGATTAGTACAGTGTGTTAAGAGGTGATACAATAAGTACAGGCAAGTGAAAACCAGTTACTGCTGATAATTAATTTCAAAATTAAAATGATTTTTCCTTTTGTTCTACCTTAACTTAGGTATGTTGAAATTCTCCATTTTAAAGATGTTTCATGTCTTAACATCATTTCTCTAATGATATGACAAGTTTAGACCTGTTTTGACCCGCTGGATAAATTTTCTTTATTCAACGTATGTTTAATAAAGTCCCGTGCTATTTCCCGCCAAATCTTTTCGGAATACAATTCTCGGTGTTTATCATTGATTATTAGAGATAATGATTACACCACTTTATCCCGATTATTACCATATCTTATCCACTCTCGATAGTTAAATTTAAAAACTTTAAAATGCTAGACAAGCCTCGCAATTAAAATTTTAAAATTTAACTATCTCTAGTGGATAAAATATGGTAATGAACGAGATCTTGTGGTGTAATCTATATTAATATCATATCACTTTGTTTACTGTTATAATGCTTTTAAATTTTCATTTTACCTTGTTGAAAAAGTATGACAAGACAAATTTTCAATGGATGGTTTGATTTTATTCTCAATTCTATTATAGCATTGAAGTGCCTTTGTTTGTGTGGAAGTGGATTCCCTGTAAAAAGCTGAATCATCATCATCACATTACATAATTGTTACTTATCTAAAAATATGTCAAACAGAAAAAGTGGACATAGGCTAACTCTCACAGAATTTTTTGTTGTTGATTAAACACAATTCTTTCCTATATTTATGGACAGATGTACTTTTGATCAAAGTAAACTGAATACATTGAAAGTAGGTTTATTATTTTTGTTAATTTCAATTTCATGGTATTGAAAAGTAGAGCTGTCGCCGAATGGCAGTCAGTTATGCTCCCGACTTATTGAGTGCTGAATTCATATGGCAAAGGCAAATTTTGTGGACACAATAAAAGTACTGTAAAGGTGTGAACACAATGATATACCTCCTACTTTTGTCCAGCAAATAAACAAAGTTGAATTATCTCCCGTTCAAAACTTTGAACAGCCAACATACAAATTCATGCAGATCTTCAGATATATACTTCAACCAGGTAATATTTCATCAAAATCCAAGCAATCATAAAGAAGGACAAAGTACCCCCTCACCTTTTTTTCCAAAAAATATTCAAAATTGAATTGTCTCCCCTTCTAAATTTCAAGCAGCAACCATATTACTTCATGCACATCTTCAGGTGGTATTATATAACTTTCAAGTCTTTGTTACATTTCATCAAAATCCAAACTGCCTATTAGGAGGACATGTGCTGACAAAGTTCCAAGCTTTTTTCCCCAGAAAATATTCTTATCATTTTTTTGTATTCTCATTGTATTATGTGTCTTATGTCCGTCCTATCATGTAATTGATGTTGATTGTTTTGTCTGAATGCATATCAGTGATGATCCTTTGTACTGGATTTTATATTGAATCAACTTACTTACTTACTTACTATTCAAGGACAAATTATCTTTCATTCAAATTTTAAAGCAGCAACCATATAAATTCGTACAGATCTTGAGGTGGAAAACTATAACTGTGTATCATTTCATCAAAGTCCAAGGAGCCGTTTAAGAGGATATGCGCTTAGGGACTGACCATTTAACCTGAAGGGGGGGGGGGGGNGGGGGGGTTATGTTTTTTTTTCTGGACAGAAATTTTTTTTTCGTGCTTTGCATGAAACAATTTATTTATTTTTTTCATGTGTATCAACAAAATATTTTTTTATTAAAATTCACATTATTTTTTTGGGCAGAAAGCCTCCATCAGAAATTTTTTTTTTCATCATTTTGGCAGCCAAAATATTTTTTTCACATAAAATCGATTCCAGATTATTTTTTTTAGAAAAAAAACTATAGCCCCCTTCAAGTTAAATGGTCGGTCCCATACAAGGTTTCTTCTCCTTTTTTCCAGAAAATATTCAGAGACAAATTATCTCCCCTTTACAGTTTCAGGTGGCAACCATATTACTTCATGCACATCTTAAGGTGGTATACTACAATTTTTTTTGCATTATTTAATAAAAATCCACCTAGCCGTAAAGGAGAAAGGAGAACATGCGCTGCCAAGGTACATGAACGGACAGCTAAGGTGATTCCTCTATACCCCCATAAAGTTTTTGGGGGTATTAAGAGATACCAGTAGTTTGTTGGGCATTCATGAATGAAACATTAATGACAGACAAACAGATGATGTACACCAAATAATGACAAAAGTTTGCTATAGTTACGTCTAAGTGAGCAGAATGTTATTCTCAAGAATAGTTTACAAGAAACAAACCTACATATTGACGAAATAAGTTTTCACCAAATAAAAAATTAAATAAAACTTGATGTCTACATTTAATAACTGTAATATAATGTGATGAAAATCAAATTAAAATAAATCGAAGTTATTGACACGATTCAACACACTACCAATAAAACCTACCTGCATTTAAATTACTTGATCATTTCATTTTAAAATGAGAAAAAATATTTTGCAGCTTACTTTAAAGATCTAAAACAACATAAAAGTTAATGTAAGCAAATGAGTTATTCCAAATGGAAAAAAATAAATATGGAATTTATATAACACTTCAAAAAAAACAATAAGTCTCCACAAACTTCATTTGGGAGACTTAATTAACTAAGAACAGAATAATGAGTGGGAACTCTTATACATTTACATTTCTATTGTATGTCATAAAACGAGGTAAAAATCCCATCAATGTTATTCTTCTAAAGTCTTTTAAGTTTCAGCAGATTCTTATGCTTAAATTATCAACATAATACGAGAAACTTCTGTACATTTAATATAAATGGAATGTCGTAAAAAATGTAAAAAAAATGTGCAAATTGTTTCGTAACAAGTGCACTATCAGGCCCAGGATTAAATAACACAGTAACCCTGTACTTAGGAACTGCATATTAAATTAACTCAAGCATATCTTAATTAGGAATTCAAAGTCTCACCTACTATACTTATCTCTATATAAGGGTCCACTGTAATTGTTTTATTTTTTAATTTAAGTAGCATGGCTTGGTTGCAAATGGTTTAAAATTATAAATTGCATCTATAAAGTCATCAAAAGCATATTTATTCTGGACTTCTGTATACATCATGTATAGGTAGACTTACCTGTAACTTGGAAGGAATTCACTGGTAAATATCTGTAAAATTGCTGCCTTTCTCTGCAATGTTGCTGCCTGTCTATGAAAAAAGGGTATAGTTGTTAAAGATGTAAATGCATAAAATCAATACTACTGTGGAATGATTGTATACTGTGTTAATAGCAGGTTAATACCTGTAAGAAAATCGAGCCGATACCTTGTCTTCCTCAATATCCGCATTCCAAAAATAAATAAAAGGTGTTGCAAAATAGCTACCAAATCATTGAATCATGTAAATGTGCATATAATAAATAATAGAGAGACAAAATTGATAAATAAAATTTACAAAATTTAAAAATCCAGTAATTAACTTCATAAGCCTTTCATTATTATGAATAATTCAAAGGATACTAAGTACACATGTTCTCATTTTGAAAGTTTGTATTTGTTTACATGAAAAATGTGATTGGTTGGTTGGATTTATTACAATATAAATTAATTTCCATATATTAGGATAATACGGACCAGAGAGGCTACTTATCCTATAATTATAGATCTTTACAACCAGGTTATAGTATCTGGAAATGAAATTGTAAACAAACAAGTAAACATTCTTGAAGTTATACACCTATAACTTATACAGAGGTAGATCAAATAAATGGAACATATTGAACAAACTTACCCCTGAGTTCATTACAGGAAATAATCTTATTTCACATGTTTAATTTGGTACGGAAACACTCCACTGATCTAAAAATAAAAAAAGTGCACATTCTTTTAAAACAAAATCATGAACTCACATTGTGTAATTCAATATCAGTTATAAAAATAAAATTTACCCTGAGTGATCATTCAACTGTGTATAATGGTCTATTTTCAGTATAAATAATAGGCACAAAATTCAGTATTAAATAAGAATTATGCCATTTTTACTGTAACAATTATTAAAATCTTAGTTCAGTTGTCATGTAAAAATTGGTCTCTACAGAATACATGCACTGAAAAAATAGAAAATATACTAAACCGCACGAATGACAGAGTGAACAATTTAGAAGCATGTTTCTCACAAAATAATTCCACAACCACCTCTCTATAAAAATTTGCACACAATAAGCATAACTCTGATATCATACTGAGTTATACAGTTATAGATTGACTTGCATTAATTTTGGGGTGGCCACTTCTTAAATTTTCAGTAGTAATGTAACAACAGTCTTATAATACTGGGATTATTATCATCAGATTATCAATAATTCATACTTTTTTTGCCATATAAAATTTGGAATTTTTTCAGATAATTGGTCCAATCGCTTCATTAATTTGTGAATTAATGGGATCTGTTATCTCAAATAATGCATGGTTTTACAGATCAATACTATCAGAATTTTTTTCTCAAACTAACAGTCCTTATTGAATCAACTTTATTCCATTCATTTGTTGATTTTTTCAGTACATTAATTAATATATGGCTTTTACGGTCAATGATTATCTATGTTAAAATTAGTATATCACCATAGATAAAATTAGTATATCACCTGTCTAATCGCTTTAATAGAAGATAAATGTTTAGGAGGACCATTGCTTCACCTGTTGATGAAAAACTGATACCATCTTTGTTCAATCACATATGAAGTTCTATTCATTCATA
>MJUU01047871.1:2578-27240 GCA_002080025.1 Modiolus philippinarum | reverse complement strand
CAAGGAAACCATCACTGCTAAATTAACCGACTAAATAAAGTCCAATAAAGCCTTTGTCGGCAATTGTTTATCATTAATTAAAATCAATATATTTAGAAAATGCAAAAATAAAATAAAAATTAGACAAAATTGTATTAAGCTATGAAATTTGGAAAAGGTACGAGTTGGTAGGGTACGAGTTGACCTGTACCCAGTGGGGAGTCTCCCTCGCAATGTGGGAGGGTTAACAGGTATGAGTGCTACATTTATTTTATTCAAAAATATGCAGTGCTTCATATTTATCTTCAATAAACTATCTAAAAAATATTGTGTCTTTCTTTTATTATAGTGATCATTGCCTTCTTCTAAACGAAATCTACAAGGATCTACAAGGGAACAAATCTATCGTAATTTTGCTTTGTACTTACCTCCTGTGACTATTTCTTTATGGTTTGACAAATATACGTACACTTGCTTTTCTTAAACTTGGACTTCTTCTGGGTAATGCATTGGACATCTTTTCTTGGTGCTCTACTTCTTTTTATCTGTGTACTTAAAGTAAAACTAATAAAAATATATGACTCCATATATAGATACAACCTCAGTGTGTTATACCAGAGACATATATGTCTCTGGTTATACCATGATCCGCTGATGATAGGCATATTTTGGGAGTGGGGCGATTTTGACAATGAGTGGGCTATTTTGACATCAATGGGACGTTTTTCACTACCTCACTGCGTTGTAGCATAAAAGACGCATCTTGAAAGTGGGGCGATTTTGACAATGAGTGGGGCGTATTTGACATCGATGGGGCGATTTTTTACTACTTCAGTGTTTTATCGTCAATCTGACATTATTTAAAAGTGGGGCGATTTTAACATCAGTGGGGTGATTTTGACATCAGTGGGGCGTTTTTTCAACGGTATATACACAATTTGGAAGTGGGGCGATTTTGAAACACAGTGGGGCGATTTTTACTGGGGCGATTTTTACTGGGGCGATTTTTCCGTGGGGCGATTTGACATGAATTCGATTTAGTGTGACGGGAGAGATGTTCCATAGTCCATACTGAAAACAGAGACATATAGATACAGAGATTAGCAAGTAATTCTAGTCGATAACATCACCCATGTTAACTCGCTCACATGAATTGATGCAACACCATATTCGGGACGCCTCGTAATTTTCGTCAAGTTTACATTTACCTGTACGGGCACGATGTTCCGATGGTAATGTTATTGTTTTTACGGATGCATCGTCATTTAACAAATGTGTAAACCTCATATTACACTAAATATCCTTGACAATTTGTCGATATTTGATAAATTAAACTTTTTGTTGACAGTTTTGTACAGTTTTGATTTAAATTACATGAGTTAGGAATAAAAAATTAACTAACCTCACGGGAAATCTTGCACATGCGTGTTATTACCGATTTTTACTTAGGACTAACTAGGAGTTTCTAATCTCTGTATCTATATGTCTGCTGAAAATCAGTATTTTTACTCTCAGCGCCTCCTCGTCCCGGGATCTAACCCTGGACCTTTTGCTTTGTAGCCAGCCTCGCTACAGAACGAGTTAAAGAAATATTCCGTTAGCTCAGTTGATTTTTTCCAACTACATTGTGTATATTTACTATCTGAATACAACTCCAGTACAAAATGCATGCACCTCTGTGACATCTTCACACACTACAACTTCAAGTGCCCGGCTAGTTTTCTTGTTCTCTCTATCAGGATCTTGTAATGGGAGTGCCAATGTGACCCTAGAGCATGTTTTGTACTCCTTGTTAGGGGATCGAACCCTGGACCTTTTGCTTCGTAGCCAGCCTCGCTACCGAATGAGCTAAAGAAATATTCTGTGAGCTCATTCGATTTTTACTGGCTATATATCTACTACCTGAATACAACTCAGGTATGCACCTCAGTGACATTAGTAATTCTTGTCATAGACTTATGAGTCTGTCTCAAATCCGTCAAATCTAAGGGATAAAGAGACAGATATAGACAACTGTCTGAAAAACTATTGTGTCTTTTGATTTCATTGGCATGCATACAACACACTTTTTATACGCCCGTCTAATGAAGAACGTATTATGGTATACCAATGTCTGATTGTTCGTCTGTCTGTTTCCTATGTCACGCTCTAACTTGATAACCATTTGGCCAATTCACTTCAAACTTTGCAGAGATATTTGGTATGATGGCCTCACGATCTGTATACTTTTTCCGGAAAATTTGATTTTTCTTGTAGGAGTTATGGTATTTTTTTGTCAATTTTAAGGCAATTTTTTACATGTAACGCTCTAACTCGACAACTCTTTGGTCAATTCACTTCAAACTTTGTAGAGGTATTGGGTATGATGGACTCATGATCTGTATACTTTTTTGGGAAAATTCGATTTTTCTTGTAGGAGTTATGGGGCTTTAATCGTCAATTTTAAGGCAAATATTTACATGTCTCGCTCTAACTTGACAACTCTTTGACCAATTCACTTCAAACTTTGTAAAGATATTGAGTATGATCGCCATATGGTCTGTATATTTTTTCCTGAAATTTTGATTTTTCTTGCAAGAGTTATGGAACTTTATTTATGAATTCCAAAGCAATTTTCACATGTCATGTTGTAACTTGACAACCCTATGGCTAGTTCACTTCAAACTTTTTACAGGTATTTGATATGATGGTTTCATGATCTGTATACTTTTTTGTGAAAATTCGATTTTTCTTGCAATAGATATGGGACTTTATTTTTCAAATTTAAGGCAATTTTATGCATATAAACACACTCTAACTGATTAATAGTTTGATCAGCTCACTTTGATTTATTAAAGAGATATCATGCTTAATTGGGCAGTTATAGTTGCATTCTAAAGTGAGAACCACATTCTTTAATCACTTAAAAGTTTAAAAGGTGTGACAACGGGCATATCATGCGACTTGGGGCAGCTGTTTATTGATTTTTGGAGGAAACCTTTTCATTACTTTCCTCGATCCCCTGTGATTACTTCATTTCCCGTATGAATACTTCAGGTCGTATCCAAGGTAAACAACTGTAATTGTAGGAAATGAAAAGCCTTACAGAAAAATAAAGAGAAGCAACAAAGATTAAAATATTTTGCAACAATAAGTTTATTTAAATGGTATCACTATTTTTGGATTAGTGTCTATCCAAAGGATAGAATTCTATCCTATGTTACGACCCGGGTGACCAACCTCACGCAATCAGAATTTAGTGATCATACCCATGCTAAAAGAATCCTTTTCAGGAAACCTCGTTCATTGAACATTAATTTGATTGCCCGACTTTTCAACACTTAAATGGTGCCCGAATTCGTTAATTAATCACCGAATGAATTTCCCATTCATAAAATTTTGTGTGTAGATGTATGAATATGGAAGACCGATTTTGTATGAATGGCGTAAACGTACTTCCCTGAACCATCAATGAAACGATGTGGCTGTTTTGAAATAAATCATAAAAGAACAACGCATTGGAAATAAAAAATCAAATTCAGTAGCCGTCGAGAACAACAGTCCATTATTCACAATCTACGGAAGGCGTAATGTTTTTTTACATTTCTAATTATCAATGAATGGAAAAGTAGGGCTGTTCCAAGTTGGCTGTTCCATTATACTTGTTGCGATTGCCATGTAGTGTCTTCTCCGAGGTTCGCGTGTAAATGGCAGAAGAAGTCGTACATCGGTAAATACAAAGTATTACCTGGAAACAGTTGTCAAGGTGCATATTCCGAAACAGACGATATTTTGCAACGATCGGGGTTGGAATTGACTTAATTCGAAATAGGATCAGGCAGGGGTGTTGATCTGTTGATTGCCGTTCGTCCAACCCCGGGGCGTCCAACAATGTTCAGTCCAGGGTGTTGCGTGTTTATAATTGCCGTTGATCAGAGTTTGGTCAAACAAAAATTGAGATAATGTCATTTGAGTATTTACAATGCATAACAGTCATTTTTCAATTGCATGAGAATGTATATCATAGCGCGAATTGAGATGCATTGTTGCACAAAGAACTTGGCACAGATCATCGTTTTCATGTCTTCGTGTGTTTCTTAGACGAAATATTCTCTCCACAAAGAGCAGGGTATTGCTGCTCATGTCTTGTCAGCTTTTGCGTCTTGTCAGCATTCACAAACCTTTCATCCAGGTCTCTTCTTTAGAATTAAATTTCAAACTGTACTTGATCAAGATGATGCTGTCATTGCTTAGTCTATGTTGAGTGTACAGCAGGGAACCCATAATATGTAATAGGTTTCTGCAGGGACTATATATAGTCCCTGGTTTCTGGTATAAAATCAAAATTCTTTGGATATTTGTCTCTAATGGTTTGATTGCCATTGATTGGCTGGTGTGATCAAATGAAGATGGCCACCATTAAATACTTGCTGACTGCCAGAGAGGCGTGTTAATTTTCTTGATGAGCAAAACATGATTTTTGTACCTTTCTTGGTTTTGATATCATCATTATAATTAGACCCGTAGTAAAAAATGAGTAATTATGCACGACATAGACAGGCAATTATTCATATCATACATGGACACTATTGGACAGTGTACATAAAATTTCAATAGATTAGATACTGATCATTGCCATCATAGACACTAATCCACCAGTCCCTTTGGGACTTTGATTTTGCTTGTTTTTTTCGATGTTGGCCATCTTGTTAATTTTTATATTGTGACGTCATACAGTGGAATTTCCACTCCTTTGATTTGTGTTCATTTGTCCCTTGAGCGTAACGGAGCAAAGCGTACTCATGGATGTGGGGTGATCAACAAACATAGATTGAAATGGAACAGTGCCCTTTCAACCACCGCCATGATGCAGCAATCTTCTGCCTGTCAATTAGACCCACAGAAAACAACTATAGGGCACCCATGCTGGCAATTAAGATTTGGGCACAGCAAACAGAACGATCTGAATAACATTTGGAAAATAAAAAAACAAAATGCCAATATTTGAAAGTATGATAGTGCATTAATATGACATATTATATCGAGAACAAGAACACCATAACTTGAGCCTTGGTACTTGGTATATAGGCACTGTCGCCAGTGTTGGTCATGGTTTTGCAGTTGGCAAATTCGCAGCTACCGGTAGCTGTTTTTAAGAGGGACCAGAATGAATAATACATGAACTTAAGAAAGGCTGTTAAATTCACCATTTGGTTACCTTTCTATCTGAATTATGATCTGTATTCAGTCTGTATTAATATTTTACAGGTTGAAAGATTGGTAGACAGAGTTCAGTCGTCAACACTCTTAGATGATAGAAGAGATGCAGTCAGAGCACTCAAAGCAATGTCAAAGGTATTAGATGTGTAACTATTATTGCAGCTGGTATATGTATATTCTTAATTCCAAGTGGTGTTAAAAATGACCATATAAAGCCAAACTATATGAAATAAATAAAATTTTTAAAAAAGAATCTATATCTGAATATTGAAAGAGTGTGATGTAAGTAACACAATTTAAACAACAAAAAAAAAAAGATAATGTCCGTCCCAGTCATTGTGGCCCACAACATGCACAATAACAACCAAATTTACAGTATACAATTATTGAAGAAAAGCAATCAAAATGTTTAAGCTTTGTTACTAGATATACATGTACAGAGAATTGTTAAATGCATTTATTATGCTAGTTACCCTCAGTACAAAAGATCCACCAATTAACTTCAGATCAATTTTGATGTGGTAACTGTAGTTTGCTGTGAAGTTTATGGGCATTTTTAGACTCCATTATGATAAATGTTAGAAGAATTCAAGTTAAAAGAACTGATTAAGAAGAGGTATTTCAGGATGAAAAGAAAATAATGCTATAATAAGTTATTTGACTATGCATATTTTGTAGAAATTCCGATTGGAAGTTGGGACTCAGGGCATGGAAATTCTCATTAAAACTTTGGAATCTGATAGGTAAGTTGAGAGGTGTCACAGTAATAGCCCTTTTCAAAAAGTGTTGTTATCTTTTCCTGGATTTGAACTCTCCCATCAAATGGAGGTACAATCACTCTTCGCTTCCGATTATCACTTGTACGGTTGGCTAACAATACTCAACTTAAACCCTGAATACATTTCAATTCTAACAAAATTAGTGCAGTGTCACAGTAAACTGCAGTAAACAATGACATGGTAATCTAAATATCAATAGTTTTATGCACTGTGTTCAGGATGAACAACACTTGTTGTGTTGGGTTGATATCCGGAACTGTTTATTGGTATTTAAATGCCAAAGAAGAAGTGCAGATCAAATGATTTTTTGAAAAGGCCTATATAAACTGTATTTACAGTGATTTTATCATTTAGCTAGCACTTTTCTTTTTCGCCAGCACGATGTTCATGAACTTCGTTACTTTTATCTAATGGTCAAAATACACCTGTCATGCTAATTAATTGATTAGGCCATAATTAAAAAGATGATAATTCTCATCCTCTTTTTAGCTCACCTGACTATGCCAGGGTGAGCTTTTGCCATCACTTGGCATCTGTTGTCCGTCGGTCATAAACTTTTTTTCAAAAATCTTTTCCTCTGAAACCATTGGGCCAATTTAATCTAAACTTGGCCTGCTTCATCATCAGGGTATGTAGTTTAAAAAATGAGTTTGGTTAGTCCAAGGACCAAACAACATGGCCACTGTTACTAAAAATAGAACATTGGGTAAATTGCTGTTTTTGGCATATAACTCAAAAGCCGTTGCAGATATAAAAAATCTGAGACAAGATCTATGTACCCTGCAATTTTGAAGAAAATCGGAAAACCCGTCTCAGCGTTACAGCCCTTTTTCCATAAAATTTTCAAAATTTATGCATTTTATATTTTTATGCCCCCGCGACGATAAGTCGGGGGGCAAATTGTTTTACCCCTGTCCGCCCGTCGGTCCGTCCGAGGGGATACATGGTTTGTCCGCGCAAATCCTCCTACAGTTTTTGTGCTAGAAAGTTTTTATTTTGCAGATCATTTGTACATATATTGAAGATGTGCATGATATAAGGATTTTGATTTTGGTGCATTTTTGCCAGAAATATACATTGTTGAACTGAGTCATTTTTAGGGATTTTTCATAGAGGGTACATAGTTTGTCCGCACAACTCCTCCTACAGTTTTAATGCTAGGAAGTTTATATTTTGCAGATCATATGTACCTATATTTAAGATGTGCATGTGGTAAGGATTTTCATTTTGGTTAATTTTTGTCAAAAATATACATTGTTGAATTTAGTCATTTTTTGGTGATTTGTGATAGAGGGTACATAGTTTGTCCGCACAACTCCTCCTACAGTTTTGATGCTAGGAAGTTTTTATCTTGCAGATGTTTTGTACCTATATTGAAGATGTGCATGTGGTAAGGATTTTGATTTAGGTTAATTTTTGTCAAAAATATACATTGTTGAACTTAGTCATTTTTTGGTGATTTAGTAATAGAGGGCACATAGTTTGTCTGCCCAAGTTTTGCTACAGTTTTGATGCTAGGAAGTTTTTATTTGGCAGATCTTTTTTTTCCTATATAGAAGATGTTGATGTGGTAAGGATTTTGATTTTGGTTGATTTTTGTTAAAATTATACATTGTTGAACTTGGTCATTTATTGGGTGAATTGTTAATAGAGGGTACACGGATTGTCTGCACAACTCATCCTACAGTTTTGATGCTAGGAAGCATTTATTTTGCAGTTCATTTGTACCTACCGGTATATTGAGGATGTGCATGTGGTATGTATTTTGATTTTGGTTCATTTTTTTTCAAAAATATACATTGTTCAACTTTTAAGTAATAGAGGGTACATAGTTTGTCTGTGCAACTTAGAATAACGTGTCTAGCGGAGGCATCATATGTGCCTTACAGACACAAATTTTACTAAAAAATCCCAGTTTGATTCAACCTTTGGTGGAGGCATGTTATCCTCTAGTTTATTTCAAAAACTGTAACAGACAGAGGTGAAGTGTACGTTGCAAAAATGTTCAGCATATCAAGATCTACATACTCTGAAATTTTCAAGAAAATCCAACTGCCTGTGTTGTAGTTATTGACTCTTTTTCACCAAAAAAAAAATCAATGCCATATGGTTATGGGTTATTTCCCTTTAAATTCTGTTTTCAAATCTTCTTTGGTTCACTTTTCTCTTTTAAGTTTTAGAGAAATTCCCTGCTATCACTTTATTATTATCCCCTCGCCCAACGAAGTTTGGGAGGGGATATAGCGTTTCGCCCGTTCGCCCTTTCGTCTGTTTGTCCGTCCGTTCAAACTTAAGACCATATATCTTTTGAATAACAAGTCATAGATGGACAAGGTTTTGTCCATGGATGCATCTTGAATAGTACTTGAGGTTGATATATAGAATAGGTGGATTTGACCTACATTTCATGCATGAGTGACTTAGGTTAAAGTTTTTGTAAGAGTCCAGATCTAGGATACTACAACTCGCAGAGGAATAATATTTTGTATGTAGATGTGTCTTGTAAATTTAAGAAGCTTCAGAAAAGAATTAGGTCACTTTTACCTACATTTCATGCATGAGTGACTTACAAATGTAGGTTAAATTTTTGTAAGAGTCTAGATCTTGGATACTACAACTCGTAGAGGAATAATATTTTGTATATAAATGCGTCTCGTGAAGTTGTGAAGCTCCAGATGAAAATTAGGTCGCTTTGACCCAAAAATTCATGCATGAGTGACTTAGGTTAAAGTTTTTGTATGAGGTCCAGATCTGGGATACTACAACTTGTAGAGGAATAGTATTTTGTATGTAGATGCGTCTTGTAAAGTTACGAAGCTCCAGATAAAAATTAGGTCACTTTGACCTACATTTCATGCATGAGTGACTTAGTTTTAAGTTTTTGTAAGAGTCCACATCTGGGATACTACAACTTGTAGAAGATTAATCTTTCATCAGTAGATGCATATGCTATGGGTATGAGGCTCCTGATTGAAATAAGGTCACTGCATTTCTTGCATGACTGGCTCAGATTTAATTAACAAGCCAGATAATGAATGGTACAACTTTGTGGAGTGCTTTTAATATTAGATAAACATTCAACAATCAGGCGAGGGGATTAACTGTCGTTTCCGACTGCCCCTTCTCTTGTTAAAAATAATTATTTGTTACATGATCAAGAGCAAAAAAGTGTTTTTGTACAAATTTTTACATTTTTTTTTGCAAAAATACTTTCATAATCTATACTTATTTCACAAATTGATAATAATTGTATATAATGTATATTGTGTCATGAAGAAATTTTTGTTTGCCAACCATGCAAATATCTCTCCCAGATAAATATTGAAGTAGCATCTTAACTTCAATGCCTGCATAACGTTATAACTGACCTGCATGGTTATGCCATGGTGATCTTCTTGCCATCATTGTATCAGTGGTCTTATCATCGTAAACTTTTCATTCAAACATCTTCTTCTCTGAAACCGCCGGGCCAATTGGAACCAAACTTGGGCACAATGGTCCTTATGTGGCCCCTTTTAAAAAACGACGTCTGGCAGGTCCGTATCATATCCAAGATGGCCACCAGCAGGGAACGCTGTTTAACAGTGGACCTTATGGGAAAGCTTCAAAGATCTTCTCTGAAACCACTGCGCCAATTGGAACTAAACTTGGTCACAATAGTACTTCTGTAGTCCCTTTAAAAATTTTGTCCGGCAAGTCTGCACCTCATCCAGGATGGCCGCCAGCGGGGAACTTTGTCCAAAATTGGACAATATTGCAAAAATCTTCTCCTCTGAAAATACTGGGCCAATTGGAACCAAACGTAGTCACAATGGTCCTTAGGTGGCCCCTTTTAAAAAATGTGTTCAGCAAGTGAACATCAAATCCTAGATGGCCACCAGGAGGGAACGTGTTTTTAACATTGGACCCTATAGGGAAACATATTCAAAGATCTTTTCCTCTGAAAGTACATGGCCAATTGGAATCATACTTTGTCACAATGGTCCTTACTTGGTCCCCTTCATAAAATGTGTCTGGCATGTCCGCATAGCATCCAAGATGGCAGTCAGCGGGGAACATTGTTTAACCTTGGACCCATTGGGAAATCATTTAAAGATCTCCTCTGAAAATACTATGCCAATTGGAACCAAAGTGAGGCACAATGATCCTTACATGGTCTTCTTCAAGAAAGGTGACAGTTGGTCTACGCCCCATCAAAAATAGCTGCCAGTGGGGAACATAGTTTAATTTTGGATCATATAACATCAGCAAACTTCAAAATGAGACCCTTAAACAGTCAATAAACAAATTTGAAAATGAGAACTTAAACGTTGTGATTTGACTTATTGTGTCAGCCATGACCCAGGTGAGCGATACAGGATCTTGAGAGCCTCTTGTTCTCAAAATTTTTATATTTTATTTTTAGCTCACGTGACCCAAAGGGTCAGTGTGAGCTATTGCTATCACTTTGAGTCCGTCGTCTGTCGTCCGTCGTTAACTTTTCACATTTTCATCTTCTCATCTGAAACCGCTGAAGCAAATTCAACCAAACTTTACAGGAATGATGTATGGAAGGCCCTTCACAAAGATTGCACATTTTGTTCAGATTCGATAAAAAACATGGCTGCCAGCACGGAACTTAGTTTTAACATTGGACCCTATGGGAAAAACATCCTTTTCAACAGTTCCTCTGAAACTATTGAAGCAAATTTAACTAAACTGTATTGAAATGATGTATGGAAGGTCTTTCACAAAGATTGCACATTTCGTTACGATTCGACAAAAAACATGGCCGCCAGCACGGAACATAGTTTAACATTGGCCCTATGGGAAATTCACATTTTCATCTTCTCCTCTGAAACCGCTGAAGCAAATTCAACCAAACTTTACAGGAATGATGTATGGAAGGTCCTTCACAAAGATTGCACATTTCGTTCTGATTCGATAAAAAACATGGCTGCCAGCACGGATCTTAGTTTTAACATTGGACCCTATGGGAAAAACATCCTTTTCAACAGTTGCTCTGAAACTGTTGAAGCAAATTTAACTAAACTGTATTGAAATGATGTATGGAAGGTCCTTTACAAAAATTGCACATTTCGTTCTGATTCGACAAAAACATGGCCGCCAGCACGTAACATAGTTTAACATTGGCCCTATGGGAAATTCACATTTTCATCTTCTCCTCTGAAACCGCTGAAGCAAATTCAACCAAACTTTACAGGAATGATCTATGGAAGGTCCTTAACAAAGATTGCACATTTCCTTTCGATTCCATAAAAAACATGGCCGCCAGCACGGATCTTAGTTTTAACATTGGACCCTATGGGAAAAACATCCTTTTCAACAGTTGCTCCGAAACTATTAAAGCAAATTTAACTAAACTGTATTGAAATGATGTATGGAAGGTCCTTTACAAAGATTGCACATTTCATTCCGATTTGACAAAAAAACATGGCCGCCAGCACGGAACATAGTTTAACATTGGCCCTATGAGAAATTCACATTTTCATCTTCTCCTCTGAAACCGCTGAAGCAAATTCAACCAAACTTTACAGGAATGATGTATGGAAGGTCCTTAACAAAGATTGCACATTTCCTTCCGATTCCATAAAAAAAAATGGCCGCCAGCACGGATCTTAGTTTTAACATTGGATCCTATGGGAAAAACATCCTTTTCAACATCTGCCCCGAAACTATTAAAGCAAATTTAACTTAACTGTACTGAAATGATGTATGGAAGGTCCTTTACAAAGATTGCACATTTCGTTCCGATTTGACAAAAAAACATGGCCGCCAGCAGGGAACATAATTTAACATTGGCCCTATGGGAAATTCACATTTTCATCTTCTCCTCTGAAACCGCTGAAGCAAATTCAACCAAACTTTACAGGAATGATGTATGGAAGGTCCTCCACAAAGATTGCACATTTCGTTCCGATTCGATAAAAACATGGCCGCCAGCGTGGATCTTAGTTTCAACATTGAACCCTATGGGAAAAACATCATTTTCAACATCTGCTCTGAAACTATTAAAGCAAATTTAACTAAACTGTACTGAAATGAAATATGGAAGGTCCTTTATAAAAATTGCACATTTTGCTCCGATTTGACAAAAAACATGGCCGCCAAAACGGAACATAGTTTAACATGGCCCTATTGGAAATTCACATTCTCGTCTTCTCCTCTGAAACCGCTGAAGCAAATTCAAACAAACTTTACAGGAATAATGTATGGGAGGTCCTTCACAAAGATTGCACATTTTTCATTTTGATTCCATAAAAAACATGGCTGCTAGCACAGATCTTACTTTTAACATTGGACCTTATAAGAAAAATATTATTTTCAACATCTGCTCTGAAACTATTGAAGCAAATTTAACTAAACTTTACTGAATTGATGTATGGAAGGTCCTTCACAAAGATTGCACATTTCGTTCTGATTCGACAAAAAACATGGCTGCCAACATAGATCTTAGTTTTAACATTGGACCCTATGGAAAAAACATCATTTTCAACATCTGCTCTGAAGTTATTGAAGCAAATTTAACTAAACTGTACTGAAATGATGAATGGAAGGTGCTTTACAAAGAATGCTCATTTTATTTGGATCCGACAAAAGATAAGGCTCCAAGCACAGAACTTCGTTTAAAATGGGACCCCTATAAGAGAACATCTTTTACGTCATATGTGCTGAAACTATTGAAGCAAATTCAGCCAAAGTAAGATTGCTTTGATTGATTTGTTTTGATCTGATTAAAAAAAAGAAGACCACCGGCACAGAACATATTTTAACACAGGATCCTATAGGATAAACATCAGTTTCATCCCCTGCTGCAAGCATTTTGTCAGGTGAGCGATTCAGGCTCAGTTTCTGAGCCTCTAGTCCATTGATGGTGCTAATGTCACTAATGCTGTGTCGAGGTCAGGGCATCTGAGCTTGTGACCCATAATTACCAAATACAAAAATCATTTTACAAGACTTAGAAAATCTTTACATCAAAGGCAGTCCACAAAAATGACCTCTCTGTTAAAAAACACCAAGAAGTACTCCTGATATAATGAAAACTGATACGGACAGTCAAGTTTTGTTAACAGGGATTGAAGATCCGCAGATAAATAGTTTGCAATATTGGAAAAGACATGAAAAAAATCCTGAAATTGCACGTTTGTAAAATAAAAAAAGGTGTGGCTTGGGGTAAAAGTCAGGTCAGTCGGAGAATTTAATCTAGGGATTTTTCTTGTTTGATTAAATATTTCTTTCATCAACATTTTCATAATTAACAGGTGAAACTCCCCTTCTTGGATTGCATTAATCTTTTTCACAGATCACGTTTTTGAAACAGTTTGAAAATTGTCTGTTAATTTTATTTTTATACCCCCCACAAACAAAGTTTGGGGGGGTATATAGGAATCACCCTGTCTGTCCATGTAACTTGTCAGCGCATGTTCTCCTAAACCCCTGCTTGGATTTTGATGAAATATTGCACAGTTGTAGTACACCATCTGAAGATGTGCATGAAGTAATATGGTTGCTGTCTGAAATTTTGGAGAGGAGATAATTTGTCTTTTAATTTTTTCTGGAAAAACAGGGGAACCTTGTCAGCGCATGTTCTCCAAAATTGCTGCTTGGATTTTGATAAAATGTTACACAGTTGTAGTACACCACCTGAAGATGTGCATGAAGTAATATGGTTGCTGTCCAAAATTTTGAAGGGGAGATAATTTATCTTTGAATATTTTCTGGAAAAAAGGGGGGAACTTTGTCAGCGCATATTCTCTAAAACTGCTGCTTGGATTTTGATGAAATGTTAAACAGCTGTAGTAAACCACCTGAAGATGTGCATGAAATAATATGGCTGCTGCCCAAAATTTTGAAGAGGAGATAACTCATTTTGAATATTTTCTTGAAAAAGGGGGGGTGAACCTTGTCAGTGCATGTTTTCCTAAACCGGTATTTGGATATTAATGAAATGTTACACAGTTGTAGTATACCACCTGAAGATGTGCATGAAGTTATATAGTTTCTGTCTGAAATTTTGAAGGGGAGATGATTAGTCTTTCAATATTTTCTGGAAAAAGGGGGGGATATATCATTGTGTCCATATTTGTATTGAGTTCACATTGAACTGTGTCCACAACTGTACTGTGTCCACACACTTAAATTTACACTTGCCATATTGATTCAGGGTTCAATTAGCAGGGGGTATAACTGGCTGCCATCGGGGACAGCTCTAGTTTTATTTCTTCGAATTTTGCCTAGGCAGATATTTGTTATGGTCAATTTAACAGAAAACATCTAGTTTAGAGCCATGAAACTTTATTGCCGCGGTCAAGGAAGTGGCAAAACTTTTAATGTAATGAAGTCAAGATTAACACCCCAAGCTTACACACTGTGTTAGATTTATCGATGTCAAATGTCTACATTGTAGACATATCAGACGTGAAAACCCTGACAAATGTATACAATGTTGTCTTTGTAGGACGGTTAGTCAGTGAAAGGTAAAGAGCGTGGGAGTTTAAATTCTAATGTCGGTAGATTGAAAGTTTTGCCACTTGCTTGACCGCAGCAATAAATAGAGTTTCTTAAAAACATATGTTTATTAGTTTAGTTTGAAAAATAGTTTTGTATCTATTTACAAGGTTATAGTTAATTTAGGTCAAATTGAAGTAATCCTTTAGCATACAAATGCACTTTAAAACACAAATCAGTTGAACTTTCTTCTGTCATTAAATTGGGAAAATTTTGGCTGAGAAGTTCCATTCAATTTAAATAGTGAAATCAAAGTGTGTGTAAGGAATTATGTAGAACATACTTCATCAAATCACTGGCTCATAACACTAAGTCTTCATGAACATTACAAATACATAAATAGGAAAAAAGATGCCTTCCCATCCTGTGAAAATAAATGTTTAAGTTATATAGAGCCTTCCGAAAGTTGTTTAGTTTTAACTTTATTTATTTCAACAACGACAGCACATATTACAAACATATTACAAACACAATAAAATAATGTTGGATTGAGCCTTATGTTAATCTCTCTCCACATGTATAAATTAAAATTGACAGACAGTATTTGATAACGTACAGTACAAACAGAGGCATTCAGTTGAAAATCACTCAAATCCGACGTCGGTGAATTGTGTGTGAAACGGGGTGATTGTCCGACAACAAACCCGACATTCACCGACATTCACGGATGTCCGAGAAACTGATAAACAGAGGATTAACTCACCTGCTGTTGTTAATTGTACTTGCCAACATTTATCTACTTGTGTATATGAAGTAATTATCGCTAAGTGCAGTTAATTATTTTGGAAAAGCTTGCTTTTCATATTTCAAATAGTCGGAATATCGAGAGGATATTTTTAAAAATATTATGCGTATGGCAGAAAATAACTTATAATTGGTATGAACATCGTGAATTATATGTGACTGTCAGAACTTAAAGTTGTTAAAGGATCATATTATATAAAATAATTTGTTACTTATTAAATAATTTGCACGAATATCAGCCTTAAAATTGCGAAATTTGATTTTGTTGCAAATATGTAGGTCAAGGTTAATCTTTAGTGAGTGACGACCTATAAATAGCACGCTATTAATAACTTTGAATTAAAAAAAAATCACACGAAAAATAGCATCAGAGAAAATCGATATTCACATATCCTTGCAGGGAATATTTCAGTGAATATTCAGTTCTAAGAATTACTTAACATTCCATAAAAGCATTTGTTATTTTTTACACGATGTCACGCTCAACAGACGGTGAACTTTTCTCATTTGTTTATGCTAACATCTTCATAAAAGTGTTTTATCCGAAAGAAGTTTCCAATAATATAAAAGTTCCTTTTTGCTGAGATAATAATTTTATATTGAAATGCCTCGGCGAATTTTGGAAGAGACCATGTCTTTGGCTCCTATTTCTGTCACAAACAATGCGTGCGAGCCTATTTTTAGGGGAATCCGCTAAACTGTATTTTGATTGGTCATAAAAATAGAAATTCCATGCTTCAATTTCGTGCAGCATGTCAGTATGAGAATCTACGGAGGCTTACGTTTTGAAATTAGACGTGTTTTAACCCACTTTTCTCGGTCAAATGGAAATTGAGGAGATATTTTTACATAGGTATATGTTTCGTCGAAGCCATCCATTTGTCTTTTTTTATTCGTGGCATTGATTAATATGTTCGGAAATACGATTTTGAAAGGGAAGTCACATGAAACCCGGTTGTCATTGAGTTAATTTTTTTCCTTTTGATATTAGCCTAAAACTTTTGAAGAGACAATTTGGACACTAAAACTCCGACAATTCTGGTGGAAGTCCGACTTTCACCGGCATTTATCAGTTGACCCAACATCAAAGAAAATTACCGACGATTTTTTGGGTGAAATTTTTCCGACAATTTTGCCGGACAAACACCGACAAAACCTGTGAATTCCGGGGTGACAAGGGTGAAAATTGTCGGACCAGAGTGATTTTTAACTGAATGCCTCTGTTTGTACTGTAAATATAAAATGGTTTGTACACTACAAAATGACAGTATTAACACATAGTGATGGCCATAATTACAAGGTCAACTAAATGATATATAGAAGCGAAGGAACGACATAAGCATTATTTATATAGACTTCTGTACATTATCAGCAAGACTGTAACATAGTCAAAGGGATACAATCTGAGTATAGTCGAGTCTTAATGGGAGTGTTTACAGAAAATTTAGAAATATAGCCTGAAGGACAGAGACAGGAATACACTTTCATTACTAATACAAACAACTTTCTCACTAGCATTTTGTTATACAATTTATAATTATAATAATAAAAAGTTACTATACTTTTATTATACTATTTTCCAACAGGAATGATGCAGAGATTACAGGGTATGCCTTGGATGCTTTGTGTAACATTATGTCCAATGAACCATCAGAAGATGGTAAGTGTATTGTATAGATTGTGACTTTTCAACACTGCACATCAGAAGTACAGTATACAGTAAGCCAAGGATTGGTTTGGCTTGTTTTCATGTCAATCATGGAATTACGTGAACACTGAACATTATCAATTCAAGTTTTTTAAAAGGGGCCACCCAATACTATTGTGACCATTTGTGTTGTGCTTTCTGAGAAGACTTCTGAATGCATTATCTAAGAGTTCTTTGTAAACTACATGTTGTGTATGTTCTCAGCTGATGGCTATTTTGAATGAGGTAAGAAAATAAAAACCACAAAATTTGAGGGGAACACCCAAGGACTATTATGAACAAGTTTGGTTCTGAATTGGGCAGTAGTTTCAGAGGAAATTTTGAATGAAAAGTTGATGACGGAAAATAGGTGTCAAGTGATGGCAAACCCTGGCTTTAACCAGGTGAGTTAAGAACCAGATATATACATATAAATTAATACAAAAAAATAACAGGAAACGCATATGGTTCAGATATTCAATAACAGGCCACTACACTGAAGAGAACTGCACAAGGCCTAAATTAAAATATTGTTTGTTTGCTGTTCCCTGACCGACCCTCAAAAATTGTCCCGACTGACAAAATTTTATTGCTTCGAAAATTATGATATTTTTTTTAAAAATTTCGTTCCGGTCAGGAACGTCAGTCATTTATGTTCTGACGTAAAAAGATTTGCATCAATTGTAGGCTCGACATTTGCGGTAATAGTACTTGCGTGTCAAGCGTTCACGAAACCAATTTATGGAAACCACGTGCGATTATTGTTGACATGTTTCCAGCCAAGGACGAGATATTCACTCATTTAAGGTACGGTCCGCTCATTTTAAAACATAAGGTACCCTTTGATGGTGAACAAGCCATGGCAGATTTAAAATGAGCAATTGTTACACAAGAGAATGTATCAAAAGATAGATGAATCGATCTGCCAAGGCAAACTTCACAGACTAGTTCTTGTAGGATAAATATGATATTGAGGTGTCCAAAATATGTAACAGGACCAGGAAATTCTCAAACCAAAATCTGACAAAATATTGTTTATGTTATTTTAGATCTCATAAAAAATATTTAACAAATGAGGAAATACAATAATTTAGATATAATGAAAGCTATTCATTTTATTGTTTGTGTTATTTAACTTCAATTTTCTGGGAACCAGACTGTTTTCAGGAGCTCCGGCTACAGAGCTACTGGGCGCGTCACCAGTTGGGGCTAAGGGGAATGGCCTGCCTCTGCAGGGTAGTCGTGTCATAATACGGAAAGCCTGCCTGACCTCGAACCATTGTAGCCAATCTGTGTGGAGAAAGGACAAGCAACTCTCCGTGCAGCATTAAAACCCCTTCTATATATTTCTATTGAAAGCAAACGGACTGGGTGTCGTATAGAAGGCTAAATTTCCTGCCCTTACCCATTTCTCCCCTTTTCCAATCGCAATCAAAATTCGTTTCCCTGGATTTTCCTGACACCTTTATTTCTTTCTTCTTTTATAAAATTCGTTGTCCTGGATGTTCCTGACACCCCTATTTTTTTTCTTCTTTTATTCAAAATGGTTTTGAATTGATTAAATTGTTCTCGTCCTAATATAGCTGAAATACTGCTCAATGGACGTTTAACTCCATCTCATCAATCAATCAATTAACTTTTATTGTATTTAAATTTCAATCAACTTCGAAGCTCAACTTCGAAGCTTTTAATTACATAATATACAATTACCACCCTAGATAGTGCGTGACCCAGGTGTAACTGTTACATTATATCGAATTTCGTGCCGCCGTGCACGGTCCCGGCTTATGAATAGGCCCGCAGCATCCTCTGAGCTTGGAGTATGAGTCTTCCTAACAGAGGACCCCGAGGGAACCCCGGGATATAGAAATAGGACCGAGTATCTCCGGCTTGCGGGGTGTGACCCCTCCTAAACGGGGGCTGACCCCGATAGTCCCGGGATATAGAAATAGGACCCATTCCGTGGTTGTGCGGGATTACTAATACACAACCCATCTTTCGGATGGGATGTAAACTCAGGTCCACGTGTTGGAAGAAAAGCCACGCTTCCTGCACGTTAAAGAACCCTTGTAGCAAGCTTTTTTTGAGTGGTCCGTAGGTGATCGGCTACAAGGCTAAATTCTCCGTCCTTTTCGATTTCACCCTACTTTTCCAGTGGCAGTCAGAATTTCCCGTCCCATGACCCTTTCCATACCCCAAAGTGATTATTTATTAACAAACTTGTTCTCGTCTTGATATAGCTGAAATATTGCTGAGTAGACGTTAAACAATATTCAATCAATCAATCAATCCAAATGTAAATGTCCTGCCCTACCCATTTATCCATTTTCATCGTTGCCCTAGGGGTATCTTCCCTATTAGATTCTTAATTTATAAATATCTGTTTGAATATCTTTAACACTGGACTTGGATTACTCCAGTAAGAGATGGAGACAATATATATTTCAGATAATCCACAGGAGAGCTTTAAAGTTCATACCCATTTCTCCGTTTGAAATAAGTGCCCCGGCTGTCTCATCTACCTTATACCTTTATTTCACGATTATGCTTCAGATAGTATTTTTTCAAATGCATCAATTTAAATATCAGTTCATACCAATTTATCCATTTGAAATAAGTGCCACGGCTGTCTCGTCTACTTTATACCTTTATTTCTCGATTATGCTTCAGATAGTATTTTTTTCAAATTCGTCAATGTAAATATCCTTCCCCTACCCATTTTCATCGTTATCCCAAGGGTCCCTTCCCCGTTGGATTTTTAAATTGTGAAAACTGTTTTAATATCTATAGCACTGGACTACGATTTCTCCAGTAAGAGCATTTACATAAAGGAATTAATGTTCTTTATCAATATCCGCTTTGCCAGTCATTGTTCTTGTAATTGCACTAATTTTGATAAAAATAACTGATATATGTCCGAGTCATTGCCTGTTAAACATTCATCAAAGATGATAAAATAAAATGTTTTCCCTACCTACGACCCATCACTCTTAAAGTAAAGTCGGGGAATTGCAAACAAACATAATTTTAAGGTCGGCCCAAGAAAAGTACAAATGAAAGACACAAAACAAATGTCAACAACACTAGGAACTCATGACAGCTGGAAATATCAATTGTTAGTTAAAAGCAAGCAAAATATAGGACATTAGTACAGGGTAGTTTAGACAAGAATATTGAAATGCCAGTGAGGTTAAAATTTAAAGAAAAAAATATTGGGTTACTCTTAGAAACCAAGAAAATTTGAAGTAGAAATCTAAAATAAAATTAATTTTTCACTTGTGTCAAGTCCCTCCTCTTTTTTCAAACAACTTAAAAAAACTTGGTGCTAAAAATGAGTTGGTGAGGGAAAGGTTGATTTAGAGGACATAAACCATCCACCATCCAAGCCTAGTACTTCTATTGAAAGAAATATCAATCACATAGAGCATATATTACAAGTTAATTTTTACAATGTTTCATAGTGTTTTTGAGAAACCTTTAGCCTGAGCAGACCATCTCATCAAAACATCAAAAACATTTTCTACATTATTGTTTATTATTTAATATATCCTCTGAAGGTTCGGTTGTAGGTGATGGGGTCTGACAGCATCAAAGAAAATGGACATGTCTCTTTTGGATCTCTGGATTCGAATCCCAAAAGGGATTAAACAAAATCTTGAACAACTCTTATTTGTTGGTCAAAATTGTCTCAAAAGTCACAGTTTGCAGGCTTGTCGGACACACAGTAACTTCGCCAAACATGTTAATGCTAATATGCTGAATGGTTAAACCTCAGATGATGAAAACAACGTATGAAGTGGACAACTAACGAAGTCTGGTCACTGGGTCTGACGAGTTTGCAAACGGCATGACTCTGTTTGTTTTGAGCCATACCAGGTCCAACTTTCACAGTAACTGCAAAGGCTTGTGACCACGATCGGTCCAACTTTTGATCTAGCATGTATTTTTATTGGTAAATTGACAAGGCGTTGATGCATGTTTTCCTTCGCACATGTGAATCTAACAAATAGTTAAATCCTGACGACTTACGATAGAAGAAAAGGTAATGCCGAGAAAAGACATGGAACGGACATGATTTTTTACGGAATTGAAAAATAAAACATGATATTTTGGACGAAAAAACTTTTGACCTGGGCCCATTTTTCTGATCTGGTTGGGTGAGGGGAAACAAACATATTTTTGAGTTAGGCTCAACTGACCCCCCCCCCTTTTTTTTTAAAGGGTGAATTTAATATGTGTGTAATTGATAAAGTTAATTTAATTTATTTTACTTGCCAGATGACAGATTCCCCTGTTACACAAACTAACAAAACAAATAATTGTAAGAGACATGCTACTTAAGCAATAACAGTCCATTATTTGAATACCCAAGGTGGTCAATCGTAGATTTGATGGTCAAAATGCAGTTTACAGGTGACACGTAGCGGAGCCTGTAAATGGATATTTTGACCGTCAAATCAAGATTGATGCCCTTGGGTTTTCAAATAATGTACTGTTATTGCGATGTTAATGCAATTAAAAACCATTAATCGATTTCATGTTCTATTTTGAAATTGTGTATTTGTAACCATACAAGGAACCAGACTAAACAGGGAACCTTCCATGTCATAGGTGTGTAGATGGTGGAATTGACAGTCAGTTCTTACTAGGGATGTCAACGAGTACTCGAGTTTCGCTCGGACAAACCGAGTATCGATTAGCAAAATCGGTACTCGAGTACTCTCTTTTCTATTTTGAAATCTATGATATACGTATTTTATCTCTTCAGAAGGCCAATATCTATGATTAGTATGTAAAATGCAGTCCATGACAGTTGCGAATTTAGANCAATAGGTAGATTTCAAAGATAATGAAAAAAATTATGCCAAGGGTGTATAACAACTGTTTTCTGTGTCAAACAGGGAGTGCGGGGATAGCTGTCGTTTCCGACAACATCTAGTTTAATATTTCAAATATGTTTATGATGAAAAAATGTAAAACTTAATTGTTCGCGGGACTCTTTTGTTACAAAATAAAGATGAAAACTTTCATAAGAAATGATGACCATATTTTTTCTCAACGACAACTGTTTTTATTTTTTAATCACCTTAAAATCAAATTTATTGGCTTGTTGTGTTTCACATGTCAATTACTTTTCAAATGATATATAATTATGTTTGTTTTTTTTCTCCAATTGACATATTGATCTGTATTGATTTGTTACCAATTAGAATTAAAAGCAGTTAATTAGATGGCTTGTTGTGTTTCACGTGTCAATAACTTTTCAAATGATATATAATTATGTTTGTTTTTTTCTCCAATTGACGTATTGATCTGTATTGATTTGTTACCAATTAGAATTAAATCAGTTAATTAGATATTGATTGCATTGTTGTTGATCACTAATAAAAATTAAATGATTTTAAAATGTACTGAAGACAAAACTGGATAAATGTCTGTTTTTTGTTTTGTTTTTTTATGCAATGCATTGTATTGTAATAGTGCATGTTAATTATCGGAATTATCATACAGCTGATTTCTGCGTGAGTACTCGGGTACTCGCTCGGAAAAACTTTCGAGTACTCGAGTATTAAATCTTGTCCGAGTTGACATCCCTAGTTCTTACCAATCAAATCTTTCGTTATATAAATGTTGCATTACAATCAGAATTATTATTTTTTTATTCATTGGCATTTTTTTAAATTTCAGATGAAGAAACTGTTGTACAGACAGACTTAGGCCTTCAGTTTACAGAAATATTTACCAAGACTCCAAATAATGTGTCATTGTTGTTGTCTTTGTTAGAGGTCAGTTTAATGTGTTACAGATAGTGAGAAACCATGTAGAAAATACTGACAAACAATATATACTAACAAAAACAAAACTGTTGTACAGACAGACTTAGGCCTTTGCTTTACAGAAATAATTACTGTACTAAGACTCCAAATAATGTGAGAGGTCAGTTTAATGTTTTATGTACAAAAAATTGGAATATACTCTAAAAGGTCCAATTTTCGTACAGGTTTTTTTTTTTGTTAATAGGATTAATCTGCCGAAATAAATCCTTGCAGAAAAATTCTTAGATCTTGAAAACTACCTTTTATGGCAGCAAAACGTGAAATAAAAAACCTCCAAACAAGTTTAAGGTGTCTCAGTGGTATTATTCCGCCATTTTTGTCATATATTTGTTCATTTAGGTTTCATGTATTTAAAAAAAGTAACAAAATAACTATAATGTATTAAATTAAAAAGAAAGTTAAAAAGTATTTGGAATTTTAGTTCCTTATCCTTTTTACAACATTTTTATTTGCACAGCATGAACTAAAACACATGAGCTGTAAATCTGTTGCTTGATTTAAAGGAAAGCAGAAATTACGCAAGGGAGATAATTTGATAAAAATATTTCATATGGATATCACCAGAGAAATTAATGTTTTGAAATTTTATATCTCTCTTATTTCAACAGTGCCCCCTTATATTTTAATTTTTAAATGTAATCAATATAATGATTTAAAAACATGCAAAGTATGAACCAAATCTATAATATATTTTTAAAGTTATACCCTCAGAAAGTCATTGTTCCTATCATTTCTTTGTAAAATCCTTGAATTTTTAATTTCCATTTTTGCGCTTAATTGCATGGTGACCCCCAAATTTTATTATATATTTTTTAGAATATACCAATTATATTTCATCCAAGAAAATTTGACAAAATTCTATAAGAAATTAATACCCTGCAGACACCTTAATGTTCATTCCACAAACTTTAATTCACATTTAAAGTTAGCTCCTTTTTATACGACCGCAAAAAATTGTGGTCGTATAATGGTGTGGTGCAGTTGTCGTCGTCGTTGTCAGCGTCGTTGTCGTCTGTAGACACTTTTGTTTTTGGTCAATAACTCAAGTTCCAGTTGATAAGATCTTTCTAAAATTTTAACACAATGTTCCTTGGCACAAAAGGAAGGCTTGGATTGGTTTTGGGTTTTGTGGCCCCTCCTGTTTCTAAAAAAGGGACCAAAAAGGGCAAAATTGGGTGTTTCCTTATATTTGATTGTAGAATGTATATTATTTATCAGATTTTGAAAGGGTTTCTTTCAGTGTACTTCTTAGAAAATTTCCAATCTATAGTATGCAACAGATTTCATGTGGGATGTACCATTCATATGATAAATGGGACCCAAAAGGGGCGAATTTCAAAAAAATTTGATTATCTTAAGTCAGATTTTGATGCAGTTTTTGGCAATGGATTCCTTATAAAAAATTAACTAGTGCTGCACTATCAGATTTTTGATAACTTGTTTCCATTCCAAGGTATAAGGGGCCCAAAGGGCCATAATTGCAAACATGCGGATAACCTAAAATTTTTAATTTTTGGCCGGGTTGCACGGAGTGCAAATCCGGGTTATAGTATGGTGAATGTTGGGCGAGCGGGGAAAATGGGATTCCTATTTTGTGAAATCAACTCCTCCTACAGTTTTCAACCAACATCTTTGAAACTTCACAGAATGTTTCTATATATATTTAAGATGTGCACCTGACTTTATGGAAATATTTGGGAATTTTTTTCCAATTTTTCTGGACTTTGGAACTTAGTCAATTTTTATACGACCGCAAAAATTTTGCGGTCGTATTATGTTATGGCGCAGTCGTCGGCGTCAGCGTCGGCGTCTGTGGCCAGCATAACTTTGTTTCTAGTGGACTGATCATCTTCAAATTTCAGTATGTGGTTTCTTGGCATAATGGCTATCCCGGGTTTTAATTTCGGGTTTATGGCCCCACCCGTT
>MJUU01047870.1:35440-47606 GCA_002080025.1 Modiolus philippinarum | reverse complement strand
ATGTTTTTGGTCTGATCAGGATGAAATGAACAATCGTTTAGTTGAATTTGCTTCAATGGTTTCAGAGAAGTTGATGAAAATGATGTTTTCCGATAGGGTCCAATGTCAAATATAAGTTCCGTGCTTGCGACCATGTTTTTTGTCGGATTGGTATGAAATGAGCAATCTTTATTAAGGACCTTCCATATATCATTCCTGTAAATTTTGGTTGAATTTGCTTCAGTGGATTCAGAGGAGTTGATGAAAATGACATTTTTCCCATAGGGTCCAATGTTAAATAGAAGTTCCGCGCTGGCAGCCATGTTTTTTGTCGAATCAGAACGAAATGAGCAATCTTTGTTAAGTACCTTCCATACATCATTCCTGTAAAGTCTGGCTGAATTTGCTTCAGTGGTTTCAGAGTAGTTGATGAAAATGGTGTTTTCCCTTAGGGGTCCAATGTTAAATATAAGTTCGGTGCTGGCGCCCATGTTTCTTGTCAGATCTGAACAAATTGAGCAATCTTTGAAAAGGACCTCCTGTACACCATTCCTGTAAAGTTCGGTTGAATTTGCTTCAGTGGTTTCAGAGAAGTTGATGAAAATGATGTTTTCTGATAGGGTCCAATGTTAAATATAAGTTCCACGCTGGCGGCCATGTTTTTTGTTAAATTGGATTGAAACTAGAGCTGTCGGCAAAGCCAGACTAATACCCCCTGCATCTACATTTGAGTACCAAGGCATGTCATTTGAAATTTTTACCTTCAACCTCATAGTAGTTGGTTTGTAAATCCTGTCAAGAATGAAGCTGCATGTTTTTTCTCATCTACTACTTCATATAAAGGGTAAAACATGTACATTAAATACTATATAACAAGGACGATTTAACCAAGCTCTTGACACAAAACGAACAAGGGTTTAACATCATAAATGTCAAAGGTCAAAGTCACATTGACCTACATTTACAACATCACACATCACCTTCCCAGGATGCATCTAAATACTAAGTTAATAATCCTAGGTGCAATGCTACATAAGTTCTGCTCCCAACAGGATGTGCACAAGTTTTTTTTTTATCAGTAAAGTCAAGACTCAAGGTCTAAATTTAGTATGTGACACATCGCCTTCCAATGATGCATCTACACACTAATGATAATCCTAAGTGCTGCAGTACAAAAGTTCTGCTCCAGACACGAAATGCACATGGTTTTATTATCATAGAGGTCAAAGGTCAAAGTCAAGGTCACAGTGACCTAACTTTGGTATGTGACACATAACCTTCCCATTATGCATCCACACACCAAGTTTGATAATCCTAGGTGCTGTGGTACAAAAGTTCTGCTCCGGACACAAAATGCACATGGTTTTACTGTCATAAAGGTCAACAGTCAAAGTCAAGGTCACAGTGACCTAACTTTGGTACGCGACACAGCGTCTTCCCATGATGCCTCCACACACAAAGTTTGATAATCCTAGGTGCTATGGTACAAAAATTCTGCTCCTGACACGATATGCACATGGTTTTACTATCATAAAGGTCAAAGGTCAAAGTCAAGGTCACAGTGACCTAAATTTGATAAGAAACACATCGCCTTTCCATGATGCATCCACACATCAGGTTTGATAATCCTAGGTGCTACGGTACAAAAGTTCTGCTCCAGACACAAAATGCACATGGTTTTACTATCATAGAGGTCAACGGTCAAAGTCAAGGTCACAGTGACCTAAATTTGGTAAGTGACACATTGTCTTCCCATGATGCATCCACACACCAAGTTTGATAATACTAGGTGCTAGGGTACAAAAGTTATGCTCCGGACACAAAAGGGGACAGACGGACAGACAGAAATGGTGATTCCTATATACCCCCCAAACTTCATTACACACCAAGTTTGGTAATCCTAGGTGCTAGGGTACAAAAGTTCTGCTCCGAACAAGAAATGCACATGGTTTTATTATCATAAAGGTCAACGGTCAAAGTCAAGGTCACAGTGACCTAACTTTGGTACGCAACACATCGTCTTCCAATGATGCATCCACACACCAAGTTTGATAATCCTAGGTGCTACAGTACAAAAGTTCTGCTTCTGACATGATATGCACATGGTTTTACTTATCATAAAGGTCAAAGTCAAGGTCACAGTGACCTAAATTTGGTACACGACACATCGCCTTTCCATGATGCATCCACACACCAAGTTTCATATACCTAGGTGCTACGGTACAAAAGTTCTGCTCTGGACACAAAATGCACATGGTTTTACTATCATAGAGGTCAAAGCTCAAAGTCAAGGTCACAGTGACCTAAATTTGGTACGAAACACATCCCCTTCCAATGATGCATCCAAACACCAAGTTTGATGATCCTAGGTACTACGGTACAAAAGTTCTGCTCCGGACACGAAATGCACATGGTTTTACTATCATAAAGGTGAACGGTTAAAGTCAAGGTCACAGTGACCTAAATTTGGTATGCGACACATCGTCTTCCCATGATGTATCCACACACCAAGTTTGATAATCCTAGGTGCTACGGTACAAAAGTTCTGCTCCGGACACGATATGCACATGGTTTTGCTATCATAAAGTTCAAAGTCAAGGTCAAAGTGACCTAAATAGACCATTTGCCAGTTCTGCAATCAACAGAATGAATTTATCAAAACCCAAAAGGGAGGTCAATTTTTGAAAAATCTCAAGGGGACAGAATGGTTCCCTGTTTGTGATAACCAACCAAAAAATAAAACATTTTTAATAAAAAATTATGAAAGTTTAACCTTTAGCAGATGTTTAGTCAGCAACACAATTTAAAACCTAATCCCAAAAAGCGCTTACCATGCTTTCAAGTGCTACTTGTTTCAAGTAATAAAAATAAACAACTGTACTAACTTGAAATGTCTTCTCAGTGACTAAGAAAGTATTAAAAATCCAAAAATATGCCAACTTACTGCAGAATCTCATGAATATTGTGTAGGGAATTACTTTGTCCAAACTGGCTAAGCACGAAGACTGTACTTTAAAACAAATGTGCATGCTTAATGTTTGTTTGTCCGGTGTAGGAGTACCTTCCCTTTGAAGGTTTGACCAAAAAACACAAAATTTGACTAGAACTGACAAGAACTTTAGTAACTGGCAAATCATCTATTTGGTATGCGACACATTGTCTTCCCATGATGCATCCACATACCAAGTTTGATAATCCTTGGGGGGTTTATAGGAATCACCATTGTCTGTCTGTTCCCTTTTGTGTTCAGAGCATAACTTTTGTACCATAGCACCTAGGATTATCAAACTTGGTATGTGGATGCATCATGGGAACTTCATTACACACCAAGTTTGGTAATCCTAGGTGATAGGGTCCAAAAGTTTGGGGCCTTCAACAATGAGCTATGTTCATGTGATTTTCCCATAGGGTCCAATGATAAATTATGTTCCTTGCTGGCGGCCGGGAACGAAATAAGCAGTCTTTGTTAAGGACCTTTAGTACATCATCCCTGCAAAGTTTGGTTGAATATGCTTCAGTGGTTTCAGTGGAGAAGATGAAAATGTGATTTTCCCATAGGGTCCAATGTTAAACTATGTTCCATGCTGACGGCCATGTTTTTTAGAGGATCAGAATGAAATGAGCAACATTTGTCAAGGACCTTTAGTACGTCATTCCTGTAAAGTTCGGTTGAATTTCCTTCAGCTGTTTCAGAGCAGAAGATGAAAATGTGATTTTTCCCATAGGGTCCTATGTTTATGGTGAATGAAAGGATATGGAGTAAAGTACACGAGACAAAGTCTCTACAAATATATGGTAAAAACAAGCAAAGGAACAACACTTTTATTGTTGTTCTTCATCTTGAAGTCACCATGAGGCCCTCAACAATGAGATGTGTTCATGTGATTTTCCCATAGGGTCAAATGATAAATTATGTTCCTTGCTGGCAGCCATGTTTTTTATAGCATTGGAACGAAATGAGCAATCTTTGCTAAGGACCTTTAGTACATCATTCCTGCAAAGTTTGGTTGAATATGCTTCAGTGGTTTCTTAGGAGAAGATGAAAATGTGATTTTCCCATAGGGTCCAATGTTAAACTATGTTCCGTGCTGGCGGACCATGTTTTTTAGAGGATCAGAACGAAATGAGCAATCTTTGTCAAGGACCTTTAGTACATCATTCCTGTAAAGTTTGGTTGAATTTGCCTCAGCTGTTTCAGAGCAGAAGATGAAAATGTGATTTTTCCCATAGGGTCCTATGTTTATGGTGAATGAAAGGATATGGAGTAAATGTACATGAGACAATGTCTCTACAAATACATGGTAAAAACAAGCAAAGGAACAACGCTTTTATTGTTGTTCTTCATCTTGAAGTCACCATGAGGCCCTCAACAATGAGATGTGTTCATGTGATTTTCCCATAGGGTCCAATGTTAAATTATGTTCCGTGCTGGCGGCCATGTTTTTGTCGGATCGGAACGAAATGAGCAAACTTTGAAAAAGACCTGTCGTATATCTGGTTGAATTTGCTTCTGAAGTGGTTTCAGAGAAGATGAAAATGTGAAAAGTTTTAATGGATGGACGGACGAAGGACGCCAATTGATGGCAACAGCTGACACTGACCCTTTAGGTCAGGTGAGCTAAAAAGTGTTGACAGACAGATGGACAGACACAGTGATCCACATTTACAGGTACTCCCCTAACCTTTCTTCGTTAACAGAGGGTATAATTCTGCCTATTTGAATTTATAAGGTTGTCCCAAAATGTTGGAAATGAATACAGATGAAAGAATGTCACACAGGATCATGTACTTCATATTGAATAATTCTATGGATACAAAATATATCATAAATTTACCCATTTTTTGAAAAATTCTGCCTTTCTTGTTGATATGCATATATCTACACATCTCTGAATTAAGGGACCGACCATTTAACTTGAAGGGGGGGCTATGGTTTTTTTTCTAAAAAAATATTTTGGATCTGATTTTATGTGAAAAAAATATTTTGGCTGCCAAAATGATGAAAAAAAAATTTTCTGAAGGAGGCTTTCTGCCCAAAAAAATAATGTTAATTTTGCAAAAAAATATTTTGTTGATACACGTGCAAAAAATAAATAATTTTTTTCGTGTGAAGCCCGAAAAGCGCGAAAAAAAATTTCTGTCCAGAAAAAAAAAAACCATAACCCCCCTTCAGGTTAAATGGTCGGTCCCTAAGCAGAAAGTTCTATGAAATTCTGAGTAGTTGTTAAATTTTAAAGTTCAGATGCAGCACAGCTCCTTATGGGTAAGCACTGAATAAGAATGCCCTGTGGATATACAGAACTTAATTATTTTCTTCAGTAAAGACAAACTTTTATGAAATTCTTCTGAGCTGTTATAGAGAAGTATAGAGAAGTATAGCTGTAACTTTCAGTTCTTACTTTGGGCACACTTCTGATTTCTACAGGGGTAAACATTGAATCATAATTTCCTGAGGGTTTGCACTTCTAAAGATAAAGTCCTTCATACTACAAAGTCTAATATGACACAGCTTCAGTGCATTTGTGTTTAAAAATTGGCAAAACTCCAAGGAGAAGCAATCTGAATTTCCTATGTACATGCACATCTACACATTATCCTTTATAGCTACATAGTTTATGAAATTCAATTTAGCCATTTCAGAGTTGTGTAGACAAGAACAGAACTGACAGACCAGTAAAACAATTAATCCCTCCACAAATATAGCTGCAATTCTGGTTACTACATCTATCGTTAGATGGTCTGGTATAATCTTATAGCCTAATTATTCATAGAACAATTGACATTTCTGTGTCGCTGTTGTCTCTGTTGTGACCTCTGGTACTCTAGTCAGTCACCTAACTGGTGAGCAAAAGAACAGATCCATTAGTCAATTTTACTGCTACCTACTGTAACACAGTTCCCCATCTCAAAATTTTGAGTCTAAGACAGCATGCCCACTGCTTTTTGCAGTTGAAGTACATGTATATGTACCCTTTGAATTTAAATTTAGGGTACAAGGTGTTTTTTGAGGGTACATATACATACCAGTATTTTTACTTTGGCACTTAAGTTGCATGACATATGCTAACAACTATTTTCTTTTCACTTTTGATTTGAACAATACATTTGGATCCAAAAACCACAATGTTCAATGATCAATTTTTCAAATGTACGTGTTTGCGTGTTTTGATTTGTGAAATTATACGTGAATGTTTTATAATGTATGAGAGTACTACAGTATATGAATGGGTATGCTGCTAACACCAACCCTGGTTACCTCCTCCTAACATATATGCAACAGAAGAACACTTTTCCCTTGCAAAATTGGCTAAGGTCACCTCAGGATCTCTAGCACTCTGGCCAGCTACCTAACCAATTGAGCTAATGAATGGATCCATTGGGTCATTTAACTGGCTATTTACATCTGCTACCTACTACAATACAGGCAGGCTGTCCTGCTAATAATTCTACTGGCCAAAAAAGGATCTCTAGCACTCTGGCCAGCTACCTAACCAATTGAGCTAATGAATGGATCCATTGGGTCATTTAACTGGCTATTTACATCTGCTACCTACTACAATACAGGCAGGCTGTCCTGCTAATAATTCTACTGGCTAAAAAATAAACAAGTTGTTTTTCAAACAAATTTTAATATGTGAATAAATAAATAAAATCTCAGTGTTTAACAAATTCAAAATAATTTAAATACACAAATCACATCATGTGTTTTACAACACAACATACATATAGTCTTCAAATTACATTATCAATTGTGAATATGAATTATGTTTTTTTCTATTTTAAATTATTATGATTAATGAAAATTGATAAGGCTATGTAAATTAGTAGAATTCTCATTCCCAAATGCCCCTTTCTTTTTTTTTTTTTAATTTTTTTACAAAACTGCGATTTCAGTTTTATCATGTTTACTTTCCTTTTGTTTCCTGGAAAAATGTCGCCTATAATACTTGAAAGATGTTATACATGTACACAAATGTTACCATTTTCAGTTAATTGACCAATAAAAAAAATTGATGTTCCTTTGAGTCTTATTTGATGTAAAGATGGAACATAACAAAAATAAATTGTAATGTTACATTTATATAACGAAAGTTTTGATTGTCAGAACTGACCGTCAATTCCACCATCTACACACCTGGGACATGGTAGGTTCCCTGTTTAGTCTGGTTCCATTTATGGTTACAAGTACACAAGTTAAAAAAAGAACATGAAATCGATTAATGGTTTTTAATTGCATTACAATTGCAATAACAATACATTATTTGAATACCCGAGGGCGTCAATCTTGATTTGACGGTCCGGATATTTCGTTTAAAGGCTCTGCTACGCGTCGCCTGTAAACTGCATTTTGACCGTCAAATCTAGATCTACCATTGACGCCCTCGGATATTTAAATACTGTACTGTTATTGTTTAAGTATAAATGCCCTCCCTATTATTTTTGTTAACTCTGGATGAGAATCTATTAATTAACTTGAAGTGGCCACAAAATCATTAATATCAAAAGGTAGCAGCCATTACCAGCACTTTTGTTTTTTTTTTCAATTTCTCTGATTTGAATTTTCTAGACCTTTTATTGTATTAAACATTTAATTTTAGAATTAAATTTTTTTGACAAAGTTACATCATTTGATCAGCAGTATGAAATTGACATCATGAAACATACAACATCAAAAATGCTTTGTGAACATTTGTATAAACATAAATAACATCTAATATTTGTATATTAAAATATGAACAAGTGTAAAAATATTCTTTATCTCATACAGATATATAGAATGTCCAAAGGAGGCAAAGTTTGTAAGACATAGACACAATTTGAAAATTTTTAATTTGATGCTCTCAAGGAGATACCCCCACAAATACCGATAGTTGGCAGGTATGATTGCATTGCAAGGAAAATAAAGGAATATAGAGGGTCATGGACAGGCTTAACATCATCACAGAAACAGCTGTAGTTTGAGACATTTATCACAGGTTTTTCTCTTTTTACTGGGCTATCAGTAGGATATGAATACATGTATAACCCATGCTGTAAGCGACCTTATATGGCATAGTAAGTACATATGTACATGTATATTTAATATCAGACTATAGCTATGCTCTAGTCTTATATATATACAAATACAATAACTTACTGACAGTGTATATACCATATTTGATCATTTACAACATAAACAACTATCATGTATATTATTGGTCATATTTCAGGAACCTTTTTGTCACACTCATAAACAATAAAATGACAGAAAATTTTTCAAGCAATAGCAATAAAGAAGAAAAAAAATTCAAGTCCAAGAGCTGGTGTAACTCACTTATAGTATTAACAATATGGTTAGAATGTCTTTAGCAAAAATAGAATTTTCAGTTTGTATTGCATCTAGTATGACAGCAGACATGGCAGAAGATACAATGCCTGGAATTCCAAAACAATTTACTGATTGTGTTTTAATATCCATTTTAACATGGCTCCTTTTAATCATCAACCAGTAAAATACTCAATAACCATATATTTCGCACATGCGCAAATGGTATCAGAATATGAGTAAACAGGATGAAAAACATTTTTTTATTTTATTCGTCTTAGTTTATGAAGAAAATAAAGGTTAAAGGAAATCCGCCTACTCTTAGTTCACTTCAGAATGGAAAATACTATTTTCTGTCATATTAGAATCAAAATATTCATGGCAGGTATATGGTTATTGTCATTTAACCACGGGCTGGGCCTTTATATTCGTACATTTTACCCTCACTAACGCTCTGGGTTAAATTCAAATGTAAAGGCCCAGCCCATGGTTAAATTTCCAATAAACATATACGTGCCATGAATTATTTCTTAAATTTTATTAATTAATATATACCATATTTATGTTTCTTTTCCATTCAAAATAATTTTTCATGAAACAATATTTTTTAGGCTAAAAAAAAACATTTTTTTTTTCCTTGGCATTATTTTTTGTCATGAAACATCATGAAATGCCACATGAATATATATTAGTACATACGCTTATGCTAGTTGTCCATAGGGACTGATAATAAATACAGTGATAATAAAATTATCGTCTTTCTGGAACAATTACATATTAAGAATGTTAGTGGTTAATATATATCAATTACTGATATTTAATTTCTTGTCACATTTCCTAGTATATGGTTTTCTTGGTTTCTTGTCCGTCCTTTGATGATTTCTCTTATGATGGTTGTTTAAGTAATCACTTCTTTTAAAAGTTTTAGCACAAATATTACATTCATATTTCCCGACCTCTGCATGCGTTAACATATGTCTTTTTAAATAATATTCTACATTAAATGTTACACCACAGACTTGACAAATGTAATTTTTCTCCTTGTTATGAGTTCTCTTGTGTACACTAAGAGTCCCAGCATTTGTAAAGTGTTTGTCACACATATCACACCCAAACGGACGATCACCCGAATGAATTGTCAGATGTACCTGCAGCGATCTTTTGTGGAAAAATGATTTACCGCAAACTTGGCAAATTAAATCACCTTCTTCACCTGTATGACTTTTTTCATGGATCTTAAGATACTTGGCAGTATGAAAAGATTTTCCACAAATCTGACAAGAACGACTTTCATTTTCGTCATGAGTAAGCATGTGTTTATTGATATATTCCTTGCAGTATTTCTTTCCACATATTTCACATTCGACAGTTACCCTTTCCGCTGGTTTCCCTTCCTTAGAAGCAACAGTATGATGCCTTTTCATATGGACTACGATGTATCTTTTCTTTTTAAATTCTTTCCCACAAATCTGACAATGAAATATTTTGTTACTGTGAATAGGTTCATGGTTTTTTAAGTACGCCTCTATTCTAAAACGTTTGTGACACACTGTGCACTCGAATGGTTTATCATTAGAATGTATTCCTAAATGTTTCGTTAAGTGTTCTTTCCTGACGAAACTTTTACCACAAATATCGCAGGAATACCGTTTATCTCCTAAATGATACCGCATATGCCTGTCTAATTTACCCTTTTGGTGATAAGCTTTACCACATACTTCACAAACATGAGGTCGTTCTGTGGAATGTAATTTCTGGTGTTCCTTACATGCGACACTCGTCATGAAATCCTTTGGACAAAACTGGCATTTAAACGGTCTCTCACCAGTGTGTATCCGTACATGATTCTGTACACAAAGTAAATAATTAAAACTTTTCCCACAAACTGTACAAGTGTATAACTGATAAATTTTCCTGTTTCCAACATATCTGTTTAGATGACCGATTTTTTCACTGGTATAAAGTTCTTTGTTTTCATCCTTTTTCAACTCAGTCAATGCACAGTTTTCCTCTATTTCTGATTCAATTGTCTTCCCTGTTTCTGCTGCAAATGCTTCTGTTTTAGTGGCTTTGATTATCTCCTCTTCTAATGTGTGGTCGTCTAAAACATAATTTACAGAATCCTCTCTTTCCAATTGGATTGTCTCCCTTGCCTTTACATTTTCTCCATCAAAATCACAAACATCATAATCAAGAGTTGTCTCTTCAGTAAGTTCCAACCAGTTTTCAGTTTTAATAGCATTATTATCTGGAATGTGAAATTCTTTCGACTGGTTTGGAATGTTAGCTTCATCCTCCTCGAATGTCTTTTCTGGAATGTCAGTTTCTTTTGTACATGTATCTAATACTGGAATGCATGTCGGCAAAGTTTTAATCTGAAATTGAATAAACTGTCATTTACACAAATAATCAAACAATGAGAAAATCTATCGGCGAAGTTTTCAAATTTCCTAAAAACTAAAACATTAGACACTTATTGAGTAAATATCGTGAAATTAGAATTACATGTATCAGAATTTAGACATCTTCATAATTGTAGATTATACCTATGGGTATCTAAGGAAATAATTTTTACAATACCTTGATATTTGTCCCATTCTTAGCAGATAACTGAATGTGCATATGACTTTTTAACCAAGTGGTGTTGGTTAAATTTCTGCAAGAAATATCCCTCCATTTTTATATTTTTCCCAAGTTTTACATAAATTTAATGATAGAATTACATTCTCATTCAGCTAGGTTGTAATATAGAATTCTCTAATGATATGTCAAGTTTAAACNGGTTTTGACCCGTTAGATAAATTTTCTTTATTCAACATATGTTGAATAAAGCCCTGTGCTATTTCCCGCCAAATCTATTCGGAATACAATTCTCAGTGTTTATCACTGATTATTAGAGAAAAAGATTACACCACTTTATCCCGATTATTACCATATTTTATCCACTCTCGATAGTTAAATTTAAAAATTTTAAAATGCTCGGCAAGCCTCGCAATCAAAATGTTAAAATTTAACTATCTCTAGTGGATAAAATATGGTAATGAACGGGATCTTGTGGTGTAATCTATATTTATTTCTTCATTCTAGATAGTTACAATGTAAGTTGATTTTAATAGGCTTGCTAAAAATTTTCAAAATTTTACTGCATGTATCTCAAAAGACTTAATATTTTTAACCAATTGCTGCATGAAGGACAATAACAATTTACCTGTTCTGTAGTATCTGACATAGAATTTAGATCAGAATGTCTGTCTGATGTTATTTTATGGCCCTTCTCTGTTTTGATGACCACATTTTCTGTATTGTTCATATCCCCAGCTTCTTCTAGAAGTAGTCCATATTTCTGAAGAATTTTGTCCTACAAAATAAGTGGTTTAGTTATCTTTATTTTTTAACAAAAACCGATTTTAAAACAAACAAAACAAGAATTGTTGCTAATTGCAACCAGAAAGCCCACATTGAATCCTGAATAGATATGTGTAAATTAAAGTGTATATGGACACAATACAGGTATGGACACAACAAAGTACAGATAAAGTAATATATAAACGTATTAATTTTCATGGTGTACTAATTTTGCGGTCGGCTCTGGAACTCGAAAAATAGTACCCATGAAAATAAGTTTTTGTGTAGAAAAAGCCTTTTAAAATTGAAAACAGTGAATATTGATATTTGCAAATATGTCAAGCTTTCATAAACCACTAAAATTAATACGTTTACAGTAAATCCTCAAAAATGAAGCAAAATGTAAAAAGAAGCAAAATGTGGCACTCACATATCTAAAAAATGCATTCAACAATATGACATGATTGGTTTCCATGGCAACCAAAAGCTCCACCATCCATTACAACCCACAACAGAACACCATTCAAAAAAAAATTT
>MJUU01047870.1:2576-21862 GCA_002080025.1 Modiolus philippinarum | reverse complement strand
CCATTTTAAAAATGGCGGTCAACGAACAATTTTTAACATCAGTTTTGAAGTTGTGACATCAATATCTATTTGGAAACCAAATGTCATTGAAATCGGACAATGTTGAATTTTCCCGCCTTTTTTGGTGGCCATTTTGAAAATGGCGGTCAACGAACAATTTTGAACACCGGTTTTGAATTCTCAACATCAATATCTATTTGGAAACCAAATTTCATTGAAATCGGACAATGTTGAATTTTCCCGCCTTTTTTTGGGGCAGCCATTTTGAAAATGGCGGTCAAGGAACAATTTTCAACATCAGTTTTGAAGTCGCCACAGCATGGCAAACATTTCATCAGTTTACACTTGACCTTCATCTTCTATAGTTTTAGAAATAAAAGATGAAAAATATGAAAATTTAAAAAATTCGGTGAAACTAGAGGCTCAGAGATGGAGCCTGTATCGCTCACCTGGCAAAATGCTTTTACGCCAAACATGACTAAAAAAGATGTTTTCTTACCAATGGGGTCAAAGGTTTAGCTATGTTCTTCATTTAAGCACCCATGTTTTTTGTCTGATCCTATTGAAATGAATAATTTTTGCAAAGGACCTTCTATACATTTCAGAGATGTTGACTATAAGGATGGTTATCACATTCCTGGCACTAATGTTAAACTATATTCTGCACTGGAGGCCATCTTTTTTGTCGGATCCAAGTACCTCCATACATCCTTACTGTAAAGATTGGTTGAATTTGCTTCAGTAGCGTCAGAGGAGATAGCAAATAGATGCTTTTCCCATAGGGTCCCATGTTAGACTATGTTCTGCGCTGGTAGCCATGTTTTAAAGGGAATCGGAAAAATTTCGGCAATCTACATAAAAGACCTTCCATACATCATTCCTGTAAAGTTTGGTTCCATTTGCTTCAGTAGCTTCAGGGGAGATAGCAAATACATGCTTTTCCCATAGGGTCACATGTTAAACTATGTTCTGCGCTGGCGGCCATGTATTTTCACAGATTGAAAAAATTTCGGGAAACTAAGAAAAGGACCTTCCATACATCATTCTTGTAAAGTTTGGTTGCATTTGCTCCAGTAACTTCAGAGGAGATAGCAAATATTTGATTTTCCCATAGGGTCCCATGTTAAACTATGTTCTTCATTGCGGCCATGTTTTTACACGGATCAAAAAAATTTCGGCAAACTAAGTAAAGGACCTTCCATACATCATTCCTGTAAAGTTTGGTTTAATTTGCTTCAGTAGCTTCAGAGGACATAGCAAATATATGCTTTTCCCATTGGGTCCCATGTTAAACTATGTTCTGCGCTGGCGGCCATGTTTTTTTACGGATCGATAAAATTTCTGCAAGCTAAATAAAGGACCTTCCATATATCATTCCTGTAAAGTTTGGTTTAATTTGCTTCAGTAGCTTCAGAGGAGATTACAAATATATGCTCTTCCCATAGGGTCCCATGTTAAACTATGTTCTGCGCTAACAGACATATTTTTTTATGGATCGAAAAAATTTTGGCAAACTAAGTAAAGGACCTTCCATACATTATTCCTGTAAAGTTTGGTTCCATTTGCTTCAGTAACTTCAGAGAAGATAGCAAATATTTGCTTTTCCCATAGGGTCCCATGTTAAACTATGTTCTGCACTGGCGGCCATGTTTTTTCACAGATCGAAAAAATTTCGGCAAACTAAGTAAAGGACCTTGCATAGATCATTCCTGTTAAGTTTGGTTCCATTTGCTTCAGTAGCTTCAGAGGAGATAGCAAATATATGCTTTTCCCATTGGGTCCCATGTTAAACTATGTTCTGCGCTGGCGGCCATGTTTTTTCACGGATCGAAAAAATTTCAGCAAACTAAGTAGAGGACCTTCCATACATCATTCCTGTAAAGTTTGGTTCCATTTGCTTCAGTAACTTCAGAGAAGATAGCAAATACATGTATTTGCTTTTCCCATAGGGTCCCATGTTAAACTATGTTCTGCGCTAGCGGCCATGTTTTTTCACGGATTGAAAAAATTTCGGCAAACTAAGTAAAGCACCTTCCATACATCATTCCTGTAAAGTTTGGTTCCATTTGCTTCAGTAACTGCAGAGGAGATAGCAAATATTTGCTTTTCCCATAGGGTCCCATGTTAAACTATGTTCTGCGCTGGCGGCCATGTTTTTTCATGGATCGAAAAAATTTCGACATACAAAGTAAAGCACCTTCCATACATCTTATCTGTAAAGTTTGATTCCATTTGTTTCAGTAACTTCAGAGGAGATAGCAAATATTTGCTTTTCCCTTAGGGTCCCATGTTAAACTATGTTCTGCGCTGGCGGCCATGTTTTTTTACGGATCCAAAAAATTTCAGCAAACTATGTAAAGGACCTTCCATACATCATTCCTGTAAAGTTTGGTTCAGTTTGCTTCAGTAGCTACAGAGGAGATAGCAAATATATGCTCTTTCCCATAGAGTCCAATGTTAAACCTAAGTTCAGCACTGGCGGCCATATTTTTTGGCGGATCGGAAAAATTTAGGCAAACTAAGTAAAGGACCTTCCATACATCATTCTTGTAAAGTTTGGTTAGAATTGGTCCAGTGGTTTTTGAGGAGATAGTCAAAATGTAAAAAGTTTACGGACAGACTTTTAGGCCAGGTGAGCTAAAAAGGGCTATAACTCTCAGACGGGTTTTCCCATTTTCTTCAAAATTGCAGAGCAGATAGATCTCGACATTCTGAACAATTTTACTCCAGTCAGATTTTATATATCTGCAACGGTTTTTGAGCTATTTGCCAAAAACAGCAATTTACCCCTATGTTCTATTTTTAGTAACAGCAGCCATGTTGTTTGGTTTTCAGACTCCTCGGATACAATTTTGAAACTACATACCCTAGTGATCATCCAGGCCAATTTTGGTTTAAATTGGCCCTGTAGTTTCAGAGGAGAAGATTTTTTTTTAAAGTTTACGACGGACGACGGATGACGGACGGACGACAAGTGATGGCAAAAGCTCACCCTGGCATAGCCAGGTGAGCTAAAAACTCCAGAAACCTATATTTTCAAAATTTCACAAAGTCAAAAGCCATAAATCTGTATAAAATCAACCAACCACAACCAAATTCTAACTTGATCTGTATCTCACCAAGATATACTAATATACCAAATATGAAAGCAATATGTTAAGCAGTTACAGAAAAAACTCCGGAAACCTATATTTTTCAAAATTTCACTAAGTCCAAGGGCAATAATTCTGTACAAAATTAACCAACCGGAACAAAATTGGAACTTGATTTGTATCTGACCTATATATACCCATACACCAAATATGAAAACAATTTGTCCTGTGGTTACCAAAAAAAAACTCCGGAAACCTATATTTTTCAAAATTTCACTTAGTCCAAGGGCCATAACTCTGTACAAAATCAACCGATCAACCGATCGGAACCAAATTCCAACTTGATCTGTACCTCACATAGATATACTCATATACCAAATATGAAATCAATTTGTCAAGTAGTTACAGAAAAAAACTAGAGGCTCAGAGACTGAGTCTGTATCGCTCACCTGGCAAAATGCTTCTACGCCATACATGACTGAAAAAGATGTTTCCTTACCAATGTGGTCAAATGTTTAGCTATGTTCATCATTGGCACCCAAGGTTTTTTGTCTGATCCTATTGAAATGAATAATTTTTCCAAAGGACCTTCTATACATTTCAGAGATGATGATTATAAGGATGGTTATCTCATTCCTGGCTCCAATGTTAAACTATGTTCTGCACTTAAGGCCATCTTTTTTGTTAGATCCAAGTACCTTCCATACATCCTTACTGTAAAGATTGGTTGAATTTGCTTCAGTAGTGTCAGAGGAGATAGCAAATAGATGCTTTTCCCTTAGGGTTCCATGTTAGACTATGTTCTGCGCTGGCAGCCATGTTTTTAAAGGAATAGAAAAAATTTCTGCAATCTCCATAAAAGACCTTCCATACACCATTCCTGTAGAGTTTGGTTCAATTTGCTTCAGTAGCTTCAGAGGGGATAGCAAATATATGCTTTTCCCATAGGGTCACATGTTAAACTATCTTCTGCACTGGCGGCAATGTTTTCAAAAATTTCGGCAAACTAAAAAAGGACCTTCCATACATCATTCCTGTAAAGTTTGGTTCAATTTGCTTCAGTAGCTTCAGAGGAGATAGTCAATATATGCTTTTCCCATAGGGTTCCTGTAAAAGTATGTTCTGTGCTGGCGGCCATGTTTTTACGTGGATCGAAAAAATTTCGGCAAACTAAGTAAAGGACCTTCCATACATCATTCCTTTAAAGTTTGGTTCCATTTGCTTCAGTAGCTTCAGAGGAGATAGCAAATATTTGCTTTTCCCATAGGGTCCCATGTTAAACTATGTTCTGCGCTGGCGGCCATGTTTTTTCACAGATTGAAAAAATTTCATTAAACTTAGTAAAGGACCTTCCATACATCATTCCTGTAAAGTTTGGTTCCATTTGCTTCAGTAGCTTCAGAGGGGATAGCAAATATATGCTTTTCCCATAGGGTCACATGTTAAACTATCTTCTGCGCTGGCGGCCATGTTTTCACACGGATTGAAAAAATTTCGGCAAACTAAAAAAGGACCTTCCATACATCATTCCTGTAAAGTTTGGTTCAATTTGCTTCAGTAGCTTCAAAGGAGATAGTCAATATATGCTTTTCCCAAAGGGTTCCTGTAAAAGTATGTTCTGCGCTGGCGGTCATGTTTTTTCGTGGATCGAAAAAATTTCGGCAAACTAAGTAAAGGACCTTCCATTCATCATTCCTGTAAAGTTTGGTTCCATTTGCTTCCGTAGCTTCAGAGGAGATAGCAAATATATGCTTTTCCCATAGAGTCCCATGTTAAACTATGTTCTGCGCTGAGGGTCATGTTTTTTCACGGATCGGAAAAATTTCAGCAAAGTAAGTAAAGGACCTTCCATACATCATTCCTGTAAAGTTTGGTTCAATTTGCTTCAGTAGCGTCAGAGGAGATAGCAAATATATGCTTTTCCCATATGGTCCCATGTTAAACTATGTTCTGCGCTGGCGGCCATGTGAAAAGTTTACGGACGACGACGACGACGGATCGACGACGACGGGGACGATGGACAGGTGACGGACACCAAGTGATGGCAAAAGCTCACATGGCCTTTAGCCAGGTGAGCTAAAAAAGGGAGCTCATCAAGTGACATAATAAACAGTGAGATGTGGTAACTGAATGGATATTGAAATGGCAGTTTGGCCTTGTTGCAAAAAAAGCTTATGTGGATATTCAACCTAATGAAATAACAACTATTGAAGCCTATGGAAAATAAATTGGTCTTATATGCCCATATTTTTAACAAGGGACCACACAAAGACTATTGAGATCAAGATTGGCTCTACTTGGATCTGTGTATTCAGAGGACTTCCAAGATCTTAATATGCTTTCCCATTGGTTCCAATGTTAAACTATGTTCATAATTGTTAAAGAGAGCCAGCTAAGGGCAGTTGTGACTATGTTTGGTTCTAATTGGCTGGGTGTATCAGATAAGAAGATCTTTTTCACATAGGGTCCAATGCCAACAGTAGGCGGCTATCGTGGATGAGGAACAGACTGATCAAACACATTTCTAAGAAGGACTAGCAAAGGACTATTGTGACCTAGTTTTATCCCAACTGGCAAAGCAGTGTCAGAAAAGAAGGTCTTTGAATGTGTTTTCCAATAGGGTCCAACGTAAAACTAACTTCCCTGTCATCTTGGGTGAGGTACATATACAGACTTGCTGGACACATTTTTAAAGGGACCAGAAAGGGACTTTTATGACGTAGTTTGGTTCCAATAGACTTTGAGTCTTCATACGTGAATGGTTATGTTAAACTTTGTTCCCTGCTGGCATCAATCTTGGACGAGGCTCAAACTTTTCAGAAATATTTTTCAAAGGGGGGCTCTAAAGAGTTTTTAAATAATTTCCAAAGGGGGGCTCTAAAGAGTTTTTAAATATTTTTCAAAGGGGGGTTCTAAAGAGTTTTTATGACAAAGTAGAGTTCAATAGACCATATTCGAGATCTTGTAACAGGATTTACCAGACTACTTTTTAACACGTCACAATATAGAAAACGTCACATCATAAAGCATAAAACGTCATGACATTATGATTAAGTCTTTGAAGTACATTTTTGATCACATGGGGTGGACACGTTTGTGACATAGGGCAGACAAACAACAACTGGTGAATCTAAATACCAGAACTCGGATATGGTCTATTGACCAAGCAGTTTCAGAGGAGAAGATCTTTGAATGTGTTTTCCCGTAGGGTCAAATGTTAAATTAAGTTCCCCACTGGCAACCATCTTGGATGAGGTGTAGACACGTCAGACAACTTCTACTATGAAGATACAATGAACATGTAGTGCTTGACATGCTGAACATTTTGCATTATAATCAAACTTAAAACCTCTTGAACATTTTAGCATTTAAAACTTAAACTCTACTCAAACAGTTTTTGCAATATAAGGCAAAATATATAAAATAAAGAAAATTTGAACAATAAAGGGCAACAACTCATAAATGGGTACTTAAAATTTACGGCTGGATTGATTTTTAAGATGCTAAACATTTTTGCAGTTAAAAGTTGACCTCTCTCGATCTGTTATACATATTTTTTTTAAAGATATAAAAAATACATTGTACTACAAGTCTGAAAATTTTATTGAAAAGGGGCAATAACTAAAAGATAGGTATGTGCGACTTTATGTAACAATAACCATGATGTTTGGTCCCCTGACTACTCATACACAATTTTGAATCAAGATACATATACCCTTGTTATGGAGTCAACACATTTGAAAGTATTTTAATATCTATGCAGCAAGCACCTGTAACATTTCTTCATCTGATGTCAAATTCACATCTTCTTTTATCATGCCTACAGAAGTGATGATAATATCTTCCATTTCATGTGTTTATTTCTTTACTTTTTAGATCTGTAAAATAAAGACATCAGTCAAATTATTGCAATCCTGGATGAACAAGTATCAAAATACTATAAGAGACAATAATTAGGAACCTACATGTTATCTTTCACGTAAACCATTGTTCTGGAAACAATTTTTGTCAATTAGCGCCCATATACATTGTTTCCCCTTGAAAAATTCTCAACTGGCCATAGCATGATCAAAACCAAAGAAAAGCCATTATATTAAGGCCATAAAAAAATAATTGCTAGATTCTCTGGTCTATTTTTTTTTCTTGAAATTTGGGGCGGGCAGGCAATTTTTATCAAATTTTGTGAAAAATACTGCCAATTTAAATGAAATTTACCAAAACTGACAAAAAATAAAAATAAAATTTTTTGGTGCAGGGGAAAAAAAATAAAAACAATAAGTCTCCACAAACTTCGTTAATTTATGGTGGGCAGGGATGAAAATCTGGGATATTTTTTATCATGGCCTAATCATGACAGCAATCTCTCAGAATAAGCTCATTATTCTTGTGAAAATCTTAGTTTACAGTGCCAAATCACCCACAGAAGATAAATTCACAGGACTTCATCTACAATGGATAAATGACAAACCTGCAGTGTTAATTTTCATGATACACTGACTAAATGTAATGAAATATCTCTCGTCACAAACTAAAAGAGAGAGTGACCATCTCAAACTAGCTACAATTCTGCTTACACAATATAGTAGAAGGTTTCCTAAACACATTACATTTGTATTGGTATCTACAGATAAGCTCAAAAGATCAGGATACCTATCTCCCAGACCAATCTGGAATGACTGGTTTGATGCATTATTAAATGTCGTAGCAAAGTAAATCACTGCACTTCATCTAAAACTGTGGAAGTACTTTTATTTGTGGACATTAATTTTCGGGGTTTTCATAAATATCACTGTTTCGTCGGCACTTAAATTTGTTGGCTCATAATTATTCCATACCTTAAAACTATATGGAAAATATGCAGTTCGTTGTTAACTTAATTTTATGGTTTAGGCGGACGACACAATCCACGAAAATTGGAACTCCACGAACAATTTTACTTTCACAGTACTCAATTTTGAAGTAAAAATAATTTTGTTCATAATATTGCCATTCAATACAATGGAATCACAGCTCACACATCAACATCTGATCCAACAACTAGCAAAATCAAACTAGAGCTGTTGCCCAATAGCAGCCAGTTATACCCCCAGCTCCGATCCTTGAACCCTGAATCAATATGGCAAGTACAAATTTAAGTGTGTGTGGACACAATAAAGGTGTGAACACAGCAGAATTGTGGACACAATACAATGCCTTCCCTTTTTCCAGAAAATATACAAAGTCAAAACATACAAATGTTTCAAAGTAACAATAACTTTTTCAAAAGTTGATGAATCAATCGGAAAAAAAAGGTTCATATGTTATTCAACATTCTGACAATATTTGAGAAAGATATTCTAAAGAGGGTCTAAGATTGCCTCTTGACAAAAATTTTCCATATGGGTACTTGAGTACAAAAATATCAAAGTTGTCGTAACTTTTACAAATTTTGATGAATCAATCTGAAAATATGAGGTGCACAAGCTTATATGGTACTTAGCATTCTAACGAAATTTGAAAAAGAAATTCAGAAGAGAATCTATGATATTTTTATTATGCCCTTACCTGTGCAGGGCTTGACACAAAAATTTCTACCAACTTGTCCCTACAGGCAAGTGCAAGACAGATTTTACTTGTCCGAATTTCAAATGCATTTGCCCAATTATTTTCCGAGTGGAAATTGTAAACAAAAGCATGGCAGTAAACTCAGGTAATGTGGTGAAGAAACCAAGATACAAATGGCATTGATTGTTCCATGCAGTTTCTCCACATCCTTCTATGATTATTGCTTGTTTTCAAATTGTTTATGCCATGTCTGGGTTTATAATGCATTGCATTACTGTTAACTTTAATGTGTTTTGTGTGAGAAATTATTTATTTCCTTATCAGTCAGGGGCATCATCAAAAACAGTTATAAATTTAATAACCTAAACTGGTTAGATTTTTCCATTTTGAATTATCTCCCTTAGGGAATATTGCAGAAATAACTAAAATTGGTTATTTCTTCTACAATATGTCAAATTTTCAACAAGCTCTGAACAACAAAACCACATGGTTTGTGTAAATTTCAAAAGATATTGATGAAGTAAAACATGGTAATTATCAATGAACTGCTTATATTAGATAATGAACATTTAATTGGCATTTAAAGTCCCTTGGGGGACTTTGACCAACATGCGTACCATGTTCCTGATGGTGCGTATCAGATGTTATGGTTTCAAATTATAAAGGAAATGTTAATTTATCAAAGAAAAATACTAACACAAATGAGAAAAATTCATTATGGCCACAATCAAGATTTAAAGATCAAAGGAAATTCTAAAATAACCATTTTCCATTACTTATTGAAAATGAAAATAACTGAAAATGGTTATAAAATTAATAACTGTTTTTGGTGATGCCCCTGACTCCTTATTAAATGAATAATTTTGGATTAAAATGGAAACTCAAAACATTTTGTTTGATGTTATTGTGTGTGTTTGACCATGTTGACCAGCTACCTCTTTGAACTGTATCCAGAAAGTACATATCATGCCGTTTTTTGTGTCAAGCCCATTAAATTTTTTTTTCCAGGATTCAAGAAAATCATGTTCTGATTATTTTTATACTTCTGTTTTGTTTGTTTTGAGATTTTCCTGGTTCCCCTTTTAACATTGTGTAAAAAAACTGCCCTATGTAAACCAAGAATCTTTTCCAGATCACTATAGTATACATGTACTATTAACAAACAGCTGCCTTTGACTCATCTGAACAGTACTTTCCCTAGTCCAGGGCAAACATCTGTGTCGAGCCCTGCTGTGAAAAAATATTTAAAGTGTATATGTACATGACCAAGCTGCCCCATCTATCATGTCTACATTGTATAATTGAAGTTATAGTACCACAGCAGGCGTAACTGGAGAGCATGAATTTCCTTACAAAATTGACAATGTCACCACTAAACATGCCTACCAACTTTTGAAAATTGCCATGGGGGTTTTGTTGCGTATTGAATAAGCAAACTCCCTATAACTTGACTATAAGGGTCTTATGGTATGACTATGTTGTTTATAGTGTTCTTACGTGTTTTATCATTACATTCAACGCTTCCTTAGTTTGTTTTATTGTCTTCAAGTGTCTTTTATTTGGAATTTCAACTTTTGATTTTCGCATCCTCCATGGTGGTTTCCCTCAAAACCCCCAGAAAGCGGGCAAGTAGGCAGGCCTGCCAATAAAGAATACTTTATTTGACCAAATCAGGGCCCATTACAGAGCAAATGACAACAATATTACAATGATTTTACATAAAGTCAATTAAAGAACCTTAATGAGCAAGCTCACATACCCCACGCCCCTACATATCAGAAAATCCTGCATTATTGAACTCCAAAAGTACCATATAACCAATATCATTGATCAAAAATCGAAATCCAAGTAGCATGTACATCTTTGATATAAACTGTATGCTCAATCATTCTGCACAATATAATTGAAGGGGTTTCAGAGGAGTTGCAGTGACAAGATGACACTATGGTATAACACATATATATATATGCTCTACAAAACAACAGAAAGATTCATGTCATCCATTGATTTACAGTGTGAGAACCGGTGTCCGTGCATCCGGTGTTTCCGCGCACCATCAACCTTTTGATGTTAAAGCCACTTTTTTGCAAACACAAAACGATGTGTCAACATGTTTACAACTTTAACTTTTTATATTTAAAGGAAAGAATTTTTTTTACAAATTTTGGCAGAAAATTACGTAATTTACTTTAGAAGGCTAAAAACTGCTAATCTGTTTAACCCCACTTATGTTCCGAACCCCCCTTTTCAAGTATTTTGTAATTTCAATACACAAATTTGAGTCAGTAAATCAACGAAATAATATATTTCCTTTATCACATGGTTCCTTTTGTAAAATCTTTCTTTTTAACATTCCTATGTTGGGTTTTCTAGGTCATGCACGGACACACTGGCCAATACAATGTTTATGCAAAATTTGATCAAGCTGTGTTCAGGACCACATATCAGATAGTACGGACCATTTTTTTTTAAGCTTAATTTAATTTTTCAAAAGTGTTATACTCAAGCAAAAAGCAAATATTTACATCTAAGTAATGTTTACTTTAAAACTTTATAAATCTAATGAAGTAGTCTTAGGTGTGCTCTGTAAATGGCAAGGACTTATAATGACATATGTCCTTGGGCAGTGAATGTTTTTTCCAAATCTTGGCAAATGGGAAGTCATTAGCATTGGATATGGATTGAGAACTCCCTAGACCAAATAATCTGTCGTTTACAAAGCTACTTATCGTTCTATACAAGGACTTATAATGAGAAGGATAAGCATCTTAGTGTAAATAGGAAAAATATTGCGGGATGTGAGATTTTGTCATTTTTGGGACACGATCTTTAAATCATTAAAAACATAAATATCATAATGATGGTCACGAAAATTGTTCTAACAGTGCAGGAGATGTCAAATTTTAAGAAAATATCAATTTTGTGAAATACTGTTAATTACTTTTAAAGCCTTTAGGTGCATATTGTGGTGAAAATTTTACCGTTGTAAACCGGAAGTGACAAAAAAATCGATGAAAATGTCTTGATTACAAATTTCAATCATGTGTATTTAAGAAAGTACTTGCTATAATGCAATGAAATTTACTCTAACAACGTAAAAATGTCTCAGCTTTCAGAAAAAACATCATTTTATCAAAATCCATGTACAACTTTTTCAGTAGTTAGCTGCAAAGTGAAAGTATATCAAATGTCCCACCACAGATTTTAAAATGCCAAATGGATTGTGTAAGAGTTGCATAAGTCCTTGTTCTATATTTATCTTTTACTGATCTGACTTTTTATTTTTAATTTTATTTTTTATATTGCTTTGTCACAAAGCTTTTATATTGCTTTGTCACAAAGCAATATAAAAAATAAAAAGTCAGATCAGTAAGAGATAGATATAGAATAATAAAGTAGCTTTGTAAACGACAGATTATTCGGTCTAAGACAGACGCTAGTTGGGTTACCTGTGTTTCTGTGAAAATCGATTTCACAGTAAAAATAAAAAAAAAATAAAATAAAAAAAAAAGTAAAAATAAACATTGCAAGAATAAATTGCAGTCGGGTGTGGACCTTGGATCATATAAGTACGGACATTTACTGATATATGTAGCATACAATGATTATAAGTGTGGAATAATTGTGCAAACAAATTTTCACCTGTCCGTCTTAAACCGGAAACGGAAATGATTGAATGATCTCATCAAATAGAGACAAGAATAGAAAAAGAAAATAATACGTGGCCCTTCTATTTTGTGATTGGAAGGTACAGTGACAACTTTTAAGGCGTGAATTTATGCGATGTCCATTGATTCATCCACTCAGACTGGGACTTATATATTAGTCCCAGACTCAGATAAGGTTAATTATTGGTTTTTCAAAAAAATGAAAAAAATCAACCTGGAATCCACTAATTATACCCCCGGTTTGTGGGATTTATATAGTGTTCATGATGTCCACGGGTAAGTAAGTAAGTAAGTAAGTAATTTTTATTTAACGTCGGATTACAATTAACAAATAACATAAGCTCTGTAGAGCTTTTATACCGACTATATATAGGGAATAATACATGGCAAAATCCGTATCACATGCCGTATCATCCCGAGTTACCAATATCAGCACGAGGGCCTCTGGCCCGAGGGCTGATATTGGTCGAGGGATGATACGGCATGTGGTACGGATTTTGCCATGTATTATACAGTTTATCATATGTTTAAACAGAGGACTACTAACCCGAAAAATACTGTCAAAAATTGAAATCGGTAAAAGAAAATGCATGTATTTTGTGAAGAGGAAAATTTCAAAATGGGCGGAAAGGACTAGAAGTTTTGGACTAAATCTAAAATGTAAAGGGAAAAAAGTTAGCTAGATTTTTTAAAATGATCCTCACAAAACAATTTCACCCCAAACAAATCTGTTATCCCCCAAAAAAATTTTTTTGCCCCCCCCAAAAAAAATTACCCCCCAAAAAAAATTCCCCCCAAAAAAATTTTTAACCCCCGAAAATTTTATTTAATAAAAAGAGTAAAATTGAAAAAAAAAAATTTCGAAAAAGGGTATGTGATAAAGGGTAAGCCATGCGATAAAGGGTATGCGATAAAGGGTAAGCCATGCGATAAAGGGTATGCGATAAAGGGTATGACGTCATAGTGTGAATACGGAATGAACGTCATGTACTGTATCCCATATTCAAAACGTCTGTATTTATTACTAAACATATGATAAACATATATAATACACAACATATAACACATACAATCATGCATACAGACATAAAACATATATGAGTAATCATGCATAAAACATAGCAATAGCACAAAGCATAAAACATATGGATCCGATCACAAGCATAAGAAATAGCATAAAGCATGTAATTAAAAGCAACATAAAAACATGGCAAATTTAGCACTAAAACATAAAAACATATAAAGCAGATAAGCGTGGTACTAAGAACACTAAAATTTGTGCTAGGTTAAAACACTACTGAACAGATTTAAATAAAAGATCAAACAAAAACACATATGGATGGAAGAGAAGAAAAAAAATAACTAAACTAAAAATGAGAGTGGTGCAAATATAAAAAATTATAGGCATACAGTCCCTAGTATATACAACTAACACATGAACAGGATGGTCCTGTCCATGTGTTAATAAGGGTCTTGAACTGGTTCAAGTTTGTCTGTACTCTTAGTTCATTACGGAGACTATTCCAGATCTTAGGGGCTGTATACCTAAAAGATTTTAGACCATACCTTGTAGTTTTTACCCTTGGGATTACTGCATTGTTCTTTGACCTAAGGTTATAAACAGAATTATCTTTCAAATTTATCAAATCTTGTATAAAAATAGGGCTATTAAGATTTATAATTTTAAAAGTTTCCAGAGCTATTGACCTGAGACGTCTTATTTTAAGGGACGGTAAAAGAGATTTTGATAATAAATACTCATATGTACTTTCTTTATCATTGTAAATAAAGCGTAAGGCTCTTTCCTGCAGTTTTTCAATTTTGGCGGCATTGCTTTCAGAACAGAAATGCCATGTCAGAGGGCAATAACTAAAATTAGACTTAATAAATGAAAAATAAATAGTCATTTTACTAAGTCGATTTAGATGGTGCCCAATGCGCTTTAAGACATTTAATTGCCTTGCAGCCCTCTTACACATATTGTTAATATGACTATTAAAATCAAGCATGAAATCTATAGTAACACCCAATCGACTTAGTAAAATGACTATTTATTTTTCATTTATTATGTCTAATGGTCCGTCCGTCTTTGACCAACTGAATGGTCCATAACTTTATTATTGAAAATAAAAGCTTATTTACGTCTTTGGACTAGCTTAACTTTAATTTTATCTTTTAAATTTATATTAGAATTGTTTAAATTTATATTAGAATTGTTTTATGAAAATAATTGTAATAAGTTAATTTTAAGGTATGAAGAGATACTTAAAGACCTGATCCCCTACTATGTATATATGTACAAAAATGTAAACACATATTTTTTACTTTTTACTTTTTACTTTTAACATATAAGGTATAAAAACATTAAAATTCTGTAAAATTTTTTTAAATAAGTATAATATAGTAGGGTTTTACTCCGCTGCTGGAGGTGCTCCTATTCAAAGGAGGCTCATACAGAGACGAAGAAGAAGACTGTCTCTCTGTACCCAAATTCCGGTATTCAAATATTTAGCGAAAGGGTATGGATTAAATGAACATGAGACCATAACACATATGTTAACTCCAACTACAATAATTTCAATGAGCTGTATGGCCATTTCGGAAACTTATTCCTCATCAGCAGCACTAGAACCCAAACAAAGGAAATCCATAATTTCCAAAAAAATGTTTGAAATGCATAAAACCAAACGAAATCCGAATAATTAGTAATATCTAATATAGCTAAGGACAAAACTACGATGGGGGAGCTAATCCTTTGGTTTTAGAATTTACATAAATTTAGATACTAGGAATTGAACAAAGTGTACACCTGAGATATAATCTCATGTACAAGTACACCATATCTAAGAAAAATAAACCACTGATTTGAATTTCATGAAACATATGCAGGAGCTTAATTACATATCGCAGATGTGCTGGGAGATGTACAGTATGCATTTTGTTTATCAATAATTCCCTTTTTCCTCACTGAGATTTTGTACATGTTTTGGACAGGGGCTAATTACAATGTAATGTATAATCCCAGTTTTGGACTTCATCATTTTAGCTCTTTTAGATCAATGCAAACCATATGGTGACCACCTGGTATCCACTACTCCTCCTAAACCAATGATTTAAATTTCATGAAACTTAATTACATATTGTAGATGTTCACTACCGGCATTTTGTTTTCCAATAGTTCCCGTTTTTACTGCAGATTTTTGACATATTTTGGACTTTATCATTTTAGCTCTTTCCGCACAATAAAACCCATATGGTGACTATCTGGTATTAACTACTCCTCCTACACCATTGATTGGAATTTTATGAAACTTATGCAGGGGCTTAACTACATATTGTAGATATGCACTATGCATTTTGTTTATCAATAATTCCCTTTTTGCAGATTTTTGTACATGTTTAGGACTTTGTCATTTTAGCTCAATGCACCTGGTATCCACTAATCATGTGAAACCACTGACTGGAATTTCATGAAACTTAAGCATGATCTTAATTACATATTGTAGATGTGCATCATGTATTTTGTTTTCAAATAATAAAATTATTCCCTTTTCCAGATATTTTTTAAAAAATCAGGAAGAGATTAGGGCAGGGGTATCTGTGGTCAAATAGGCTACAGTAACTCTAGTATGACGTATCATTGGCCCCAGATTCTACTTAATTAGCACATACAGAATTTTTATTGGCCAGATCAAGGGGCCTTGTTTTACAATGATTATGAAACAGAGCACATATATATTTAACAACAATAATATTAACAAAAACAAACGAGTACACATTATTTTAAATTGTGAGTGCATGTATGTCCCCGGAAGATACTATAAGTAGTATGTTTGTCTAATTTGGTAAATAAGAGTACAATAATACACAAGAGCCAGAGAAAAAAAAAGAGATTACAATAATGAGGATAGACTTTAGCCGTATGCCATACAAGTGATTGATGCAAGAAAGCTATTGATATAAGGTGTGCTTTAGTTCAACAGACACCACGGGTCGAAGTCAAATAAAAAGCCATTAGAGAATAGCAGCTTAAACATGCTTATAAGTCTTTGAAGAGTCACACCGTTAAAAAAATCTTCATACAAGTGCTGTTAGTCCTTACCGTGCCTGTTGCAAAAAAAATCTGGTAAAATGAATAGTTTTAGTGCAACAGACACCAGGGGTCGATGCCACAAGGAGCTAACGCTGGCAGACGGAATAGTAAATATGAAAATAAGATCTCCAAAATATAAAAAGAAAACCGTAAGGTTTACACACTGAAGTATATACAGTTATTATTAAGGTAGATGTTTAAAAATGAATTTACATACATGATTAAAGAGTTCAGGGTCATAAACACTAAATAGCCATATTTTTTTCTGTGTTATTTAAACTATCAAAATTTATACACTTTTCAAATATGTAAAACAACATTATTATATGTAATACTATTCATTATACTTACTACATTTGAACAGTAAATGGGTTTCATTCTCGATAGCTTTAGAGGAACAATTAGTACATCTTGATGAAATATATTGAAAAAGACAGGTCAAACAAGACTGAACAAAGTATATCCCACTTATCGATAAAAAAATCGGAAACCATATCCAACCTATGGTATTGGGATCTACCAGACTACTTTTCAATACGTCACAGTACAGAAAACGTCATGTCATAGAGCCTAAAACGTCATGAAGTTGGTTACATGGGGCGGACACGTTTGTGACGTAGGGCGGACAAACAACAACTGGTGAATCTGAATACCAGAACTCGGATATGGTCTATTCGCATGGGAAAAAGACCAGGAGCTAGAATGGAAGGATGAATGTAGCTTTCAAAGTTAATAGTGTTCTCCATATCGAAAAGGATATATACTAGTATATGTGTTTTTAGGTTTTAGGTTTCTTCGATTTAATCGAAGTATTCGAATAAAAAGGTTTCAACTAAACATGCGTGACAGCAAATGAAAAAATAAATCAAAATATGAAAAACGAATAACATATTCAAACAATAATTTGGTACTTTATGGTAAGATTGCCTTTGCGGCGTATGCGTTTTCTTATCATGCTAAAGTTCAAATAAGTTTGCAAAGTGTCAGACTTCCAAATTACAATTATCAAAACTTGACTGACTGCGACCGTGAGTTTGGCCGTTCTTGTACCTGTAGTTACCGTTGGCGACGAATGTAGAACTGGTAATCAATGATTTCTTGAAGAAAATACTTGTAGACAACATCTCGATTGGAATACATTATGGTAACGGTTTGGATTTCCACATACTAGTATGCTGATCCGGTAACCATATTTAATGCAACTTCAGTAACAAAATACCGAAATTCAATACCTTCTGTTGTAGTTGTTCGCTTTGACAACTTATGTCTCTTCAGTTCAGATTTCTCTGTTCCATCGAAGATGTCGGACAAATTTTGGCACAGATCTACTGCTTTTTTCAAAAAAATTCATCCCCTGTCTTTAGACCCAAAAAAAAAAAGGCAATAACTGCAAGACCCACATATCTATGCCATTTATGTGTTCTTAGCAAAAAAATCATAATTACGCTTGGTATGAATTGATCATAACAAAATTTAGCGGACACAGGCACTCTAGAAAATAGACCTAAAGATATTTCCTTAAAAACTGCAAGGCAGGTAGATCCTATATCTTCAAATATATGCTGTAGGAAGATACAAAATATTAAACAAGTGGCTCTCAAGAGCCTGTATCGCTCACCTGGGCCATTGCTGATAACAAAAAGTCAAAATAATCCCAACGTTTAAGGGTCTCATTTTCAAGTTTGTTTATAGAAATTGATGTTATATAATCCAAAATTAAACTGTGTTCCCATTGGCAGCCATTTTTGATGGGGCATAGACCGACTGTCACCTTTCTTGAAGAAGACCATCTAAGGATCATTGTGCCTCACTTTGGTTCCAATTGGCCTAGAATTTTCAGAGGAGATCTTTGAATGATTTCCGGTGGGATCCAAGGTTAAACAATGTTTCCTGTGGGGCCATCTTGGATGTTATGCGGACAATTGCTGGACACATTTTACAAAGGGGACAAACTAAGGACCATTGTGACCAAACGGTAATAATTGGCCAAATATTTTCAGACTGAGGAGAAGGTCTTTGAATATTTTTCCCTGAACGTCCAATATAAAACTAAGTTCCCTGCTTGCAACCATCTCCTATGAGCTATTGTGGCCTTTGAATGGTTTACCATGGGGTCCAATGTTAAACTATGTTTCCCTCTGGCGGCCATTTTGAATGTGATGCTGACTTGTCAGACAATTTTTGAAAGGACTATTTTAGGACTATTACGACCAAGTTTGGTTCCAATTAGCCAATGTAGTAGTTTCAGAGGAGAAGATCTTTAAAGACATGCACATACGGTCAAATGCTAAACTATTTAACCACTGGCGGCCATCTTGGATGTGATGCCAACTTGCCGGACATTTTTTTGAAAGAGGACCCAGTTAGGACTTTTGTGACAAAGTTCGTTCCAATTGGCCAAGTAGTTTCAGAGGAGAAGATCTTTAAATACATTTTCCCATAGGGTCTTATGTTAAACTATGTTCCCCGCTGACTGCGATCTTGGATGCTATGTGGACTTGTTGGACACATTTAATGAAAGGGGCCAAGTCAGAACCATTGTGACCAAGTATGATTCCGATTGGCCATGTACTTTTAGAGCAGAAGATCTTTGAATATGTTTCCCTATAGGGCCTAATTTAAAACCACATTCCCCGCTGGTGGGCATCTTGGATATGATGTGGACTTGCCAACACATTTTTAAAGAGACCACCTAAGGACCATTGTGACCAAGTTTGGGTCTAATTGGCCCTGTAGTTTCAGGGGAGAAGATCTTTGAATAAAGGGTCCATTTTTCGACAAAGATCCGGCTTGCGGCCATCTTGGATGGTGTGAGGACTTGGCGGACACATATTTTAAAGGGGACCACCCAAGGACTCTTATGACCAAGTTTGGTTGCAATTGGCCCAG